>JAAAKG020139853.1:0-12253 GCA_010014905.2 Druon quercuslanigerum | reverse complement strand
GTAACGCACAACAACTTCTTCCAGTCCGATCATTCTTCGGGGAGATCATTAATCGCGAGTGCACGACTGGCGCGGCTTCATTGCGCCAGCCTTCCACTGCCGTGCCTTGGATCTCACAAGAGGTGGCTCCACGGGCTTCGGAGCAATCTACATCTCCCTGGCCTCTCCGCTCAAACCCTGGCCCGAGCGAAGAAAACCCAAACCAAGGACCCCCCCCCCCCCCCCCATATGGATCTCCCTTGATGACTTGCGACTGGCACATCGTCTCCAACACCGTGCCCACAATTGAACGACCCACCACACTCGCTTCCCTCAGTAGTGTTTTCACAAATCCAAGGTACAGAATACCCCCTCCCCCACTACATCTGAAGCGTAAAACTCCTAATACCCATACGGCTAGAATAAGGCTCCTATTTAGTTTAAATAATCTATTGAATCAGTCTCAACCCACAGTCTGCTCTCAATAAATAAAATGAAATTTTAATAAAAGTGTGGAATGTCTAGAAAAAATAATCTACTATCAGCGAGAAAATTCGAGTCCCTGGCTTTGACGTTAGAAAAGTGCCTGGTACCACAGTACCAGAAATATAAATTCAATAAAAAGTAAAGAAATTTGATAGTTTTTAACGATTGTGAGCTTTAGAGCATTGTTTGTTAAACAGAAAATAATAGGAGAAATCTGAAAAAAATCACAAAGGTTCTTTCAAAATGTCTGAATCTATTGCCGTTAGAAAATTTCCAAAACATGACGTGTTTTTTTTCTTTACATAAATATACAAACAAAATATATTTACACTAAAAGCGTGGTTATATCCTCTTTCACTTATATCTTATATCTTATAAGATATCTTATATCTTATATCATCGCCAATCAGAGCGCAGCACGGACATTTCCACTCCGCTGAGCAGCATTGGTGGAATCCCCTTCAGGGTGTATATAAGTGGATATTTACGTTCTTGGGCGGCGGATATAAACGCGGTTCCAGAGTACTTCTAATCAGGAGTTTAAAGACATTTAAATTTGAGGCTGTTATTTGAAGTATCTATAATTCTTTTGAAGATTTCAAAAAGTATGTACCTGTTTATTTCTTCAAGCAAATTGCGATATTTGAGGGTTGTTTTTGTATTGGAAAACAAGTTTAAGAAACCAGCTGGGTATCTTTTTTGCTGGGATAGTTCTCGCCTTTCTATCAGATGTCTCAAAGGGGTATGGAACTGAACAAAGCATGAATGGAAGGTCAGATAAACAGTCTGAATAACTGTCTCAAATTTAAATATCTTAATTATCTCAATTAGAACTAAAAATTATATTTTTGTATATTTATTTAAAAAAATCAACAATTCGTACTATTTTAAAAATCTTTCAACGGTAATTAGTTAAGAAATGTTCAACGTAATTAAAACCTGTAATCATTCATTGGGCTATCATTTTTCTGCACTTTTTTGCAGTTTATTAAAAAAAATTGTATAAAATATAATCTTTCAAGCACCAGTGCCGTGACGTAAGCTTGTTACAATCATTCCTATGTTAATTTGAAATGAGCCCCATGTATTTTTTTAATTAATTCAGTTTGCCGAAAAAAATTTAAATCGTGTCAAAAAAATAAATGCTCGAAAATCCTTAGATTCTTTTTCTATGTATGTGACCCTTCGCTAAAAAAGGGACCTAATGCGTCAAAGCTGAATTTTACAGGACGGGCGATTGTAACAGAGTCCGCAAGCCAGTATTTAAGAGTGGGGATGCGTCTACGGAAAGCACCCGCTACACTTACCACTACACCTTTAGGCGCGGTAACAATGAGCTCCGTTTGCATCGTTCCGCTTCGGGTATACGCAGTAGTGGTTAGCAGTGTGGCTGGCTTCTGCAGGCCTCTCGTTTCGTCTCTATACTCTTATTATGCCTATGTTTAACAAGAAAAGTAATTTACGTTTAAAAATTGTGTTCATTGGAAATGAAAGAGTAACTTATGAACTATCGATTGGCGTTAAAAAATAAAAATCGATTTTTCCGCATTCGGTCCCTTTCTTCGCGGACGGTCGCTTTCTTCGCGGACGGTCCACATATGTTTAAACCTTCAAAACCTAAAATTTATTGTCTTACTGTCGGTACCGGTAATTCTTTTGTACATAATTTTTTTTTCTTTTCTATAAATTGTGTGAAAAACTTTACAAATTATAGTGTGGTAGTAAAATGTGGTAGTATTATGCTATAGGACATAAGGGTTGATGAAGTAGATATCAGTTGACAAATACAGTCGAAACTCGGACACTGTAGCTTTGGACACTGTCACACCTCGGACACTGTCGTTAGCTGTTTCGCGGATACTGTAAGAATCAGGTGATTAGCCCAGGGCCGACGTATCCCATAAAATTTGTATACTTAGGGCTTAGGCCACGTGTACTTACAGTGTCCGATACGCCGGATCCCGATGGGTGACAGTGTCCGAGGTTCGTAAATCCATTTATTAGACGTAGCTCACAATCAATATGAGAAATTTTACTATCTCTAAGAGTCTGACGCCTGAGATAATTTATCGCAGCGCTATTCAGAGAGCCGGGTAGACTTTATTTATGGACAATTGCTCACAAATTCAATGTGCAATAAGTCTTATAAACATAAAGACGCGTGGTAAAAACGAATTAATTAACAAAAATTTCAGAAATGATAAACCATTATACATTGCGGAAAGTATCATTTCTCCCGGCCTAATATATAATAATTAGTAATTCGGTAAATATAAATTATTATTATTCTCGCGACCTAATCAGTCGAAGAAAAATATAATTTCTAGCGACCTATTCAGTCGGAGATCCAGTGATTATTGTAAATGCTGATAGCCTTATTTTCTGAAGGCAATTAATATAAATTATCGTGGCCTAATCATTTAAAGGCAAACATATTTTCTAGTGACCTACGCTAATTCATATGAGATTTATGATTAATTCCACCGAGTCAAATTTTTGGAAAGTCAAAGAATATAAATATATAAATACTCTCAGTATTCTAACGAGTGCAGTTATAAAAATATACAAAGAAAAATACGTAATGTATTTTTTTAAGACTTCAGTTTATTATTTTTAATTTCATGTTTCAGTGGGAAAAACTGGAAATGTCAGCAGTTGAGGTACGGAAGTTGTGGTCAGTAGCTATATTCCATGCCATAGCAGCACTATGTGTTGTTTGGTCTCTGTATGTACTCGTTGAGCGATCAGTAGAAGAAGCACGCAAAGGAATAGTGGACTGGTCATTCTGGACGAAAGTGATCGTTGTTGTCATAGGCACTACAGGAGGAGTTGTATTTATGTACATTCAGTTGAAAGCGTACATCATACTGTGTAGGCGATGGCGTGCTTTTAACAGGTAAGGTAAACAATACAAGGCGCATTATTATTTTACCAGGTGAATGTAGTAATTATGAAAAAAGCTATTTTATTTAGGGTGAAAAGAATTATTGATGCGGAGAATTTCTATTCCATTAAGTATGGTAACTGTCATCCGCAATAACTATAGCACGGTTCCGCCAGGAACAGGTGTCATTCTAGGGATTGTTACCTGCTACTGGCGAAACGGCGAGAGACTCCTTAGTCTTATGTTAAACACTGAATGCGGTTTTCTTACGGAAAAGACCCTAGGAGTTCGCCTCCGAATGTAGGATAGTAAGTAGCCTAACCTGCTCATGCAAGGTTCTTTGAGGAAGGGCCAAGCGTTTTCCTAGCTGTTCGTGGGATAACAGTGATATATTATGATGTTTATAATGCAGTTTAAAGAATTAGTTTCATTGTATAGAATGGCACCCAGCGGTGGTCTATGAAAACCAATTTTCCATACGTCAGCTGTTGCGTATCATTTAATACTTAGAACACCCGAGAGCACTCATTATAGATTTCCTATGCTGGTGTTTATTTTTATTGGGGACAAGAACTTTATGTAGAATATAGTTTGCTTAAATATCTAAACCCATAATGAGGTTGCGATCTCTACGGTAAAAAGCACATATAAGTAACTCCATCTTGTCACGCGAAAAAAGCCCTCTGTCGGATACTTCGACCATCCGTCGGTTGACGATTTCGACGGTGTACTCGTGATACTAAAGATCTGATGCACCACCCGCTCTACATTAAGGCTGAAATTAAGATCAATTCAAGACATTAGAATGAGAACTGGATAGGGACCATATGAGGTTGGCACATTTTTATATTTGACGGGCCAAGAATAAAAGCGGCGTAGGATGAGTTGCAGAAGAGAGAGGTTTAAGTTTTAGTATCAACGCAAAGAAGAGTTTAAAAAATTATGGGAGTGGAAACGGAATGAATGAGCGTCAGAGTAGAAGTGAACGGAAATTATTCCGCAGGGGAAAACGGTTTAGGACTTTAAACCGTTTATCCTCACAGCCTGAACTTAACCCGCTTTTATCCACAGACCCAAATTTAACAGATCAGATTTTTATCATAAATCTCGTCATCTTTTATTAAGGAGTTTAAATTTTTTGTTCTCATCTTATGTCAAACTCATGAAAAAACTACTCAGTAGTTAATTATTGATCAAAATCAATATAAAATTAAGCCTAATGTTTTAATTGTTTCTACATTATATCACATTATATTAGATAGTTCCTCTAACAATTAAGACCATTGAGCTCACTATAAAAAATGTTATTTAAAAAGTTTGCATAATGCTATTATGTATTTGAAGACAAGCTGTGAATTTTATCTCGAGTATTTCCACTTTATTGGTATTTATATTCAATATAAGGCACTTTTCTCGTTAGCGAATGTATTTGCTTCCCCATAGCGAAAACATTTGTTATTTTTTAAATAATGGAGAAACTAACGTTTTTATTTTAATCAATTTAAGAATAAAAATAATATAAAATAATACAAAAATTTTTAAAGATACAATGAGCCACAAGGCTCTACAAGTGACAGTTTTGTTGAAAGTTATTTTTTTGTTAAAAGTAATATGTTTAACAAAAAATTTAACTTATTCTAATCTGTGCATCCCATATTCATCAAAGCAAAATCCAAAGTTTTGACGAAAACAAAATAAAGGAAAAATTATTCTGGGTATCATGTGGTGAAAATAACCTTTGCCAAGTTCGAATTGGGAGAGCAGGAGGTAAGTAGGAGGATCATTTCAGCAACATTCGTAATTAGTTGATTATTTTAGTTCTTTTTTTAAATTTAATAACAAATTCATCGTTCCGGAATTTTTCAACGAAAAAAATCAATTTTTTGCAGTGTCAGACCTTTTAATTGAGAAGTCAATGATAATTTCATCACCACTTGCACTTAGTTGATAAACTGCATGATTCTATAAACAATAACTATAATTTCAGCAACATTTATATTTAGTTGATAAATTTTAAGTTTTTTAACATACAAACTTACATAAAAAATGCATTATTTGAGCATCTGTCGGCGGAAAAATTAATTTCTTTCGATGTCAGTGCTTGTAATTGCAAAGTGCACGATAGTTTCAGCAAAATTCACAATTAGTTAATAAATTTCACTATTTTTTTAAACAAATTTAATAAACAAGTGCATTATTCGACAATCTGTCGACAGAATAATCCATTTTTTTCGATTTCATTCCTTTTAATTGGGAAGTTAGGGATAATTTCAGCAACATTCATAATTAGTTAATTATATATTGTTATTTTTTTAAATTTAATAACAAATGCATGATTCGGGCGTTTTTCAACGAAAAAATTATCAGTCTACGTTGTGTTCGAATCGCACCAGAATTAGAAGATCTTCTTTCTCTAATAATTATTTGTAATATTTTATTATTACAAACAATATGTAATAGTTATTATTACAAAAAGACCTATTGATTGAAAACAATTTAACATCTTGATTTATTCAATACCTCACTGGTCGATGCCATTTAACATCTAAAATTATTTTTATATTATAACAATTTTTTTAATAATATACGTGTTTAATGTAGATTCAGACGAGAAATTAAGGCAAATTATAGACCGTCATAGAACAAAATTTGCGCCAAGTTTTTTACTGAGAGCTCTTTCTGATCTACCTGCTGAGGTTAGAAAAGATAAAAAATCCGAAACAAGAAGTAATTTATTATTGCTATCATTCAAAATACTAGAAATTAAGAATAGCTTAAGCACTTTATGTAACAGGAGTAAGGTTTCGTCGCTTTCTAGGCCGGTATAGTGTTGGAGCAGTAAAGTAGGTCCTTGTTGATGGCGGGGTACTTTATCGGTGCCTGCCCTTTAAATTAATCTCAAACCTGAGACGTAATTTCATGAGAATCACGGTTTCAATTACAGATTTCAGTTTTCAGACCTTCTAATTGCAGGTTGTTCCGCTTTAAGCACTAATTTGTAAATCGCTTATTTATGAATTCTTTACTTTGACAACTTTAATTTATAAGTCTACACTTTTTCACTGTTTAATGAGGAACGTTAAAAATTGTGTAGTGTACAATGGGAATTCTTTTATAATACCATTCGTTCAGATTAAAATATGTACAACTGTTTGCTTTAAAATTAAAATTTCTCAAAATTGTTTATAATTTAGAAATGAACGCCTTAAAAGCTAAATAATTTTTAATAACATGTTAGAGCCTAAATTTTTAATATTCTTCAATCTGGAATAACAATAAAAGCGTTTAAAATAAAATATTTTCAAGTGGTAAGTGTTGGATAATTTTTTCTTGAAGCGTGTAAATCAATTTGTACATCCTTTCATACTCTACAACTATGCTCAATAAATAATCCTTCACATGTGTATCATTTTTGATTGAAAACGATAAAAATTTCATAATTTCAGTTTAATAATTCATAAATTAAACTATTTTTAATCAACAGGAGCTTGTGTAATTGAATAATTTTGTTACCAAAAATTTTTAATAGAAGTTCAAATTAGGAAATTTAATATATTTTGGTTCAAATTCTATTCGTTTATTGAAATGTAGAGAAATATACAATAGCAAATAAAAGGGCTTGAAGTTGTGCAATATTTAATTAAAACATTAAAGACACCGGTTAAAACTTTAAATCATTCAAAATTGTGAAATTTCCAATTGAAAGACCTTATTTAATTGAATGGTTTAATATTCAATCATTAAATTAAATAAGTTTACATTGAAAATTTTCTAATTTTAAATGCTTTAAATTTAAAACCGTTACTTCTGTATTTATATATTTAAAATGTTAAGAGGACTATGTTTGAAAAGTTCAATTTGAGAATTTATCTGACCGTGAGCATTTCTCAAAACCGTGAAATTAAAGGAAATTTTCTCTCAATCTTGAGTAATTGGTTGTAACCGCTAATTTAGACATCGTTTCATTTTGAAAGATCTGAAAGGAATCGTTTCAGATAAGGAGAATGGGCAACATTCAATTTTCGACGATGACTTCTTTGAAAAAGTGAAGAAAAAAAGAATAAAGGCTTACAATTTAAACCGTTCAATGTTGAAGAATAAGAAATTTAATCTTCATAAATTTGTTTCTGATTATAAGTTTGCATGGAGAACGGAGAGTACAATAATGAGTAATTAAGAACACTTAATGTAATAAACAATAATTTATAATAAAATAAAAATAAAATAATAAAAAATTAATTAACAAACACTTGTTTCTTCAAAATGGACGATCACGCGTTTCCTGTATTCTTTCCTTTGCTTTAAATAAAAAATGGGTTCAAAGTATAATTTGGAACAATAGAAATAAATACATTTTTTGCATGTTCATTCCTCAACAGATATTTTCCTTGATTGGAAAACAAATTTTCCCTATAGTTTCAGTTATCTGAAGCTTAAAAAGGAACATTGTTGAAGATGATTTATCAGTATAAGCTGAAGGTTAAATTAAGGTGTTCTTCATTAAATTTGTTTCTTCAATAATAGTTATTGTAGGCTTTATATTTTTGCTTTGTCTTGAGACAAATAAGGATAAGACCCTGATAGAATTTTCAAGCGCCCCGCACAGGTCCCGGATAAGCTCGGATGCGAAATTATATGCCGATTACATCCCGGCTAGAACCAGATAAGACCCGTATAGAATTTTCAAGGGCCCCTTATAGGTCCCAGATAGATCCGGATACGAAATTATATGCAGGATAGATTCCGAATAGGACCGGATAAGTTACCCGGATCAATTTATGTCCCAGCGTCCCGCGAAAGTCACAGATAGACCCGGATACAACCCGGGTACAAAAACCGTAGTTCATTCCTGTTAGGGCAGGGTGTATAATGTGAGAAGAAATTGGATTGTATCTAAACTCCCAAAAAAGCAGAAAATTGAAAAATAGATTTCAACCTATTTTTAAACGAATTCGCATTTATGATAGTAAACCATTTTAATGTATCTTCATTTTTTTTATATTGATGATTTACTACGATGTCAGAAGTTTAATTGAGATTGATCTGAAAAAAATCACTTGTTGAGGAGAGAATAATATTTGTAATTTTAAGAATACACAATATACCACAGTTTACAGGCAATATGCTGCCGTAAGTCTTAGGAAATCACTTTTGATTAAGTTCTTAAGCATTGGTTTTTTGGTGTGACGTAAAATGGATTTCCACAACACTGCGGGGAAAAACGGTTTGAGTTTAGGCTGCGAGAAGAAACGGTTTAGGCATGTAAATGGATTCTCTCCTTAGCGTATTTCAATCCGCTTTACCTCTGGCGCTCATTCAAACCGTTCTTCCGCTTAAACTTTTCAAATTCGTTTTCGCTCCTCTACTAATTCTACGCCGCTTTTATTCTCGGTTCGTCATTTAAAGTAAAGTATTCGAGATGCAAACATCAAATGGTCCTTATCGACTTGACATTCTCGTTGTCTTCGATTGATTTTACAGAACGTCCTGCTGATCGAGAAGGAGGCACTCTAATACCTGTATTCTCGTTATTTCCGACTTTTCAAAAGAGGATGCAATTCATTTATCACTGTTTCAGCTGTACCGAGAATTAATCTATTATCAAAATACTCGATGCTAATTGGTCTGATGCAACCTTGACATTCGTAAGTTAATATTAGAAGTATAATTTCGTACGTGTGCATGATTTTACTTGTACCAATGTAAAAATTCTGACAGTTCGAAAGACCAGATTTGTTAAATTAAGTGTCTGTATATGCACGAAGTGAAATCATACTAGGATAAATATCACTCACGGGTGATCACAAATAATTTGTTTCAAAAGCGGGTGTTTTCATGTAAACAGAAAGTGGACTATAACTTGATCCAAAAAAAGTGAAAAATGTCTTACGATTTAACGTCCTACACAAAGAGAAGAAAAATTAATATTTGTTTACCACTCTAAAAAATAATTTTTTGAAGATCCGACGACGCATAGTGGAGCAAAAAAGTGCCGCTGGACCAATACAAAAAATCTCCTGCCCAAAAAAATGATGTAGTCGACATAAAACTTACAGGATGTCTTCCTTATAGAATACACACGCAGTCGATAATGCCAAATATTAAGACGCTGTCATTTGGTGGCATCTAAACCATTTTTCATTGGAATTTGCCGTGAATTATATTTGCAAAATTGTTTTTTTTTTAGGAAGAACTGTGACAACGGAGAAGCATTTTTTGTGTTTTCGTTATATTCCAAGGTTTCTGGCTTCACGATGTTGAACATAAATTTCGCGTTTTAGTTTACGAAAAGGAACAAAACCGCGAGAAAATTGACACCCCCAAGTTGGAACTATCACCCTTAAGCCAACCAAACGTTTGATTGGACCAACAAAATTTTTTCGGAGTCACCAAAACAATATTTTTTGTATCAATATTTGTCACAACGTAGAAGTTCCTCTGCATTTAACAAAAAAGTGATAAAAAGTAGCCAGAACTTTTTTTAATTTATAAAGTTATAGGAGTATATAATTTAATTAGATAAAGGCACAGTGGGCCAGAAATCACCAAAATTCGCCAAAATTAGATTTATTATTCTGAATTGGATATCAGAATTTGAAAATTGTGGATCCACTTTTGCTGTCTTAAATGCGAAATTTGTATTAATCTGCATAAAACTTGGTACATAAGGGATTTTAGAGTAACCTTAAAAACCCTGATATAAACTTTCAACAATTCAAAATGCTGATCCAATATGGTAGACTTAAGGCTGAGATCAAACGGAGAAGCCATTTTGTCTAGTTTTTTTATGTAATGATCGAAAGCAAAAAATAAACCCTATCAGTGCGGAGACGCGCACTGTAGCCAATATGCACAGAAAAAAGATTAGTTGTGTCAACTAAAGTAATCGTTGAAGCAACTATTTTAGTTAGTAAATAATAGTGCTGCTATTCAGTTAGTTTTGAGAAAAATTTTTGTTAGTTTGGCCACGAGTATAGTTTTTCTATCTAATTAGGTAGAATAATTACTTTAGTTTGTCCAAATGACTATCTGTAGGTATTTGAGCTTACTAATATAGTGAGTAGTATCTCCTAATTAGTGTGTAGGTGTAACTATTTTCTTTTTGGTACAGTATCTAATTAAAATAGCTGCCACTACACTATCGGGATCTGAATTAAAAAGATTCCAGTGGGCATGCGGGCATCTTTTTTTGGGATGCCTTAGGACGCTGAACTCAGTTCAGCTGTTAAGACATTCCAAAAAAGTAGTATGTCCCTAGCCCACTGGGATCTTTCTAGTTGCACATTTCGATACAAAATAAGAATGAACCGAAGCTACTAACAGAAATGTATGAATAATTAAAATAGTGAAGTTAAATAGATATTACACTTTACATTATTACTGATATAATTTATTATTTATCACAGCATGTTTTTCTTAATTTGTATAAATCACATTATTATGTTGCTATCTCTCGAAGAAAACAAATAAGCTAATAATTATTTAAATAATGTATCCACACTTCAAACGTATTACTTCTACAAAACATCGTCGTGACATAAAAAAGAACATTATTATTTTTTAAGAAAACTACACCATATTATGAAAATAAAATCAACATTTAATGAAAGTTACAAGTATAAAATACGTTGATACTGCAGCGCTATCTTAAACTTTAAATTTATACTATAATATTCTGAAATTCATGATCTTTTTATTAATTAATTATAGAATGTATTGGTCATTTTACAAAGCGCGCAATACTTTCGTAATCTTTCGTAGAAAATATATAGGTTATAATTATTATTAAAAGTAAACGCACGTCTAGCGTAAATTACTTCTATACAATATTATGCCGTTTCAATTAAGAGAAGAACATAATAATATTTTGTTTTAAGCAAAATAAACTCATGTCATGAAAATTTGACCATCGTTTAATATAAAAATGATAATTCAGGGTGGCCGATGGACCGGGAAGCCGGAAAGTCACCGGGAAAAACCGGAAATGACCGTAAATTTATTTTTTGACTGAGAATTTTAGAAATTTTTAGAAATAAAATCCTTCTAACTTTGATTTTTACCGTTTTTTATATAGTTAGTTTAATTTTGATCTTTTTCAATTATGATATCATTCAGTTTAGAATGCGTTTTAAAGACTTAAATAAATAAAAATGAGAAGCGTTTAAAATCGAAGATTTTTGATTAAGAAAACACATTTTTAGGTGATCAGTTAAGAATATAAATTAATTTATGATTTTTTTAAATTTTGAATTGTACTTATTGTCTTATTAGTTAAACAAATGTGAACGCCCTATTGAAACGTTATAAACTATTTTTTATTTCAAAATAACTTCAAAATAATATATTTATAGTTGAAGGCTTTTGTTAAATGTCAAATATAATTTCACTCTAAAATATTCCATTTTTAAACCATGCAATTTGAAGTGTTTCCATTATGAAAAAGAGCAGTAACTTAATATTTATAAAGGACCCCGCAGCAAATGTACATGAAATGGCTTTCGGTCGATTTTGATTAAACTTCATAAAATTGTAGTTTTCAATGTCTCGATCAAAAGTGTTATGGGGCACAAAGTCCGAAAATGGACAGTTTTCGAGTTATAGAGGGTTAAAAATCCAACCATTTTAAGAAACATTACCAAATATCCTGAAAACTGCAGCTCTGCGAAAAAAATGTTCCCTATAAAAGTTATTGGGCTCTAAAGGGGAAACGCAGAGAAAGTCATGGTTTTAGGACACTGGTCATTTTTCAAGGTCATTCAATGTGAACTTGTCCTTTATTGCTAATCTTCAGCCAATAAAGACAAGATATGAAGAGGAAATCAATAAGGAACCCATAAAGGCAAGAAATGAGAATGACTTAGTCAATAGCCAGCCAATGAAGGAAAATCATGCGAAGGATGTTTT
>JAAAKG020139852.1:0-12253 GCA_010014905.2 Druon quercuslanigerum | reverse complement strand
GCCATGCACACCCCGAGCATCTAGGACACATACTATCTAGTTGTCCAACTCATGCGGGAACGACCTACATCCAAAGGGACAATGCGGAAATAAGAGTGCTTTATTACCATCTCTGTCACTCTTGCGGCATTAACCTTGATATCGCTCTGCTAAACGCTCCTAGGGAAATAGAGTCAATTGTCGAGAAAGAGAAGTTCTCCTTGACTTCGAGAAACGAACCGTTCGTTATCGAATTTTCGTCACCAGCTGACTGAGACAAAACTGACAAAAGAAACGACTTGGCTGAATCACAATAAATAAAAAAACGCAAAGGACTCAGGCCCTACCTGGATACTGTACAGGTGGTATACGAAATACGGACGAAACTGCACGGCGGCGACCAACACTGCGGGCTTACAAAGCGGTACTGAATAGAAGCGTGCCCGGCGTGTCGATCACCGCGAGAGGGGACCTACGAAAAACGGGGTAGAACAGAGAAATTATCGCGCCAATTTTAATCTTGGAATCTCTGCGGTCAAGGCGGAGAGAGAGAACGGTCATCCACTGTTCCGTTGATCTGCCTCGACGCCATGCCCTCTCCTCACTTCCTTCCTTCTTTCCCGCCGGTATGTGGTTTCCTTAGTCGCGGATTTCTTCTTCCTTTGAATTCGAACCCCCGGACTATAGACTGCTAAGGGGTGGCTGACTCCTGGCCGATGGTTGGCGGTTGAGACCAAGCTACCGCTGCAGGGGGGAGGGGGATCCGCAGACCCTCGAACGATATAGAGAAACGTACGCGTTTGAAATAGCCGTAATATTTCTCACACTATACAAATCTGGTGTAAATGCCTGTCCACTGACGGACTTTGTGGTCATTTACACTAGGTTATTCTTAGGCTTATTTTAGGAACAACCCTGAACGTTAAAGATAAAATAAGATAATTATATCTCACTGAAATGCCTGTCCACAGCGGACTTTGTGGTCATTTAGCCCTGAGTTATTCCTAGGCGCTATTACCTAATCATTGTGGGTTTGGGTAACCAAGATACCAAAATAACCGGAATCAGCCTGAAGGAAGTAGCGTGTAGGTCCTTGGGTAGTAGAAGCCTCATAAAAAAAGAAGGTATGGCGAATCCTCGTCGATGACGCCTCTGGGTGGAAAGAGTGTTGAACCTCTCCCTCGAGACCGCAAAGTCCTCACGATATTTATAAATATATATAACAAAAATAAGGGACGAAATCAAATTATCTTAAGTTACTAAGTTTACAATATTAGGCATGGAGTACCGAATTATACCCTAAGTGTTGTACCACCGCGCAATTTGCCGCATTGTGCCTTTGGATGTAGTTCGTTCCCGCATGAGTTAAACAACTAGATAGTATGTGTCCTAGATCCTCGGGGTGTGCATGACACGTCCTGCAGCTATCATCGGGAATGTCTTGGCTTAAAATGTGGCGACGATATGTTAAGGTGGAAATGACACCATCTTGATATGCCACAATGAAACCCTCCGTGCCCGACATCAATCCGGATGTGGAAGATTCTGTGCATCCTCTTATCGGGGAGCTATTCCCGGAAGTTTTTCTCCTGCGCTTTCTGAATCCGGGCTTTCAGGAGTGAGTACTCGAGCTAGATAAGACTTGATGCATTCTGCTCAGTCCTGATACTGAAGTTAAGTCCGATTGTTTCAGCAGCCTCCAAATAATCCTGTTGTGAACACATTCAATATTCAATATTCCGCGACCACCTTGACAGCGTGACATGTAGAGTCGCGGAGCAGAAGACTTAAGATGCATGCTTTTGTTTATGTGCATAACCTTTCTTGCCCCGATATCAAGGGATCTGAGCTCGTTCTTCGTCCATGGAACCACTCTGAATGAATAGAGTACTACCGGGACGGCAAGCATGTTCGTTGCAGTACTTTGTTCCTCGCCGACAGTTCGGAAGATCAAATCTGCCGCATGAGCCGTTTATATCTGCTTTGGAAAGTATCCTTTATACATGGCACATCCTGAATGCGGCTCTCTGGCACGCCCAGGTACGTATAAGTCTCCAGCGCAAAGGTGTCGTATATCGCTGATATCGACGAGCTGAGGGTATTCAGAGATGCCATTAAATTTTCCTCGCTTAAAATAAACCTTGGCACGTTTGTCTAAACCAAATTCCATTCCTATTTCCTTAGTGCATTGTTCGACAATCCCTAGAGCTATATGTAGTTGCTTTTTATTTTTAGCATAAATCTTAAGATCATCCATTTAAAATACATCGGTGACCTTGTGTTTCTGATTTGCAGGTTTGCCGCAAAGGTACCCCTGGGAATGGCGAAGTGCAATAATGTGAGGCAAAAGCGGCGTGGGCTCATGGAGTCGCCCTGAAAGACACCTCTTTGGGAGGTGACCTTGTTAGTCGTCACACGATTTTTTCCAGATAAAATAGTAAATCTAGTTTTCCAAAGTTGCATCAATCTCTCTATGCACATCACGATTTGCGGATGGACCTTTTAGCTTTCTAAAAGACAGATGATAAGTTTATGAGAGGTAAAATCGAAAGTTTCCGGTAATCAATCCAGGCCCTCGATAGGTCACACTGGTAGGATGCTGCATCTTTGCAGACACATCTAACGATAAGCAGGTTTTCCCGACATCCCGCTACGCCTTTCTTTGAGCCGCGTTGTTCATACATTTCTTGCCACAAAGGTCCGATTGTCTAAACAATCCTGTCATTTAGGATAGCTGTGAATATCTTATACAGTGCGTTCAGACAAGTGATTGGCCTGGAATTCTTTGGGTCAGCTAAGTTACCCATTTTCGGCAGGAGTACTGTGCGCCCTTCCACTGACCACTCCGGAATTGGCTCTTCCGACTTCAAATAGGAAGTGAAAATACGGGCCAGATGGTGGTGGGTTGAAGGAAACTTCTTCTACCAGATGGTCTTGATACCAGCTGGTCCTGGAGCGGAATAGTTCTTCATACCTCTCAATACTTTTTTCACCTCCTTGTTAGTGATGGTTGGCCATTCTTCCTCAGGTGTTGTATAAAGGCATCACACAGCTCCTTGAAGCTATTTATGTTCTCTGAGTTTTCGTCAAATTAATTTTGCACTTCGTAGACTTCACTCCAAAAGTCTTCGACCTCCTCTGGTTTGGGCGGGTGATCGACAGCAACTTGAGGCTCTTGGAAGAGTTGAAATGGGTCAGAGAGAAACTCTTGGTCTTCTCTGCCCCGCCTCTCTCTCCGCTCTAGGCTTCTCTTAGCGTCAGATAGTATCCGTATTCTCTCAACAATATGCTGCCCAGGGCATGCTCTAAGCAAAATTTGGAACTGCCCGACTTCATATTAAACGAAAACTAATTTTCACTTATTATTACTTTGGGTATTTTAGTAAATAAATACTTCAATTTTTGCGGTGACTGTCCCTCACTCCCGCCAGCCACAACCGATGGCACTAATTTCTCGTCGGCCTACAGCTGGACAAAAAAGGTATTGATACAAAAGGTATTTTTCACAATGAGAAAAGGAGATTCTAACAATAATAATAGAAAAGCTTCTGTATTGTCGTGGTTACAAAAATCAAAAAATTCTTCTACGCAACAGGCAACTGAAAACAATCAAAATCGTAAGTGTGCACTTGTAAAGACGTCTTGTTGTCACGTACATACAGGTTATGTATCAAACTCGCATAATCGATACATAATTTTTTATATTTCAGAGCATGCAACACGCAATAGCGAATCCATGGAAAAGCATAATAAAAATGAAAATACTAATGGAAATTTAGAGAATGAGAGGCCTGAGATTACTGTTAAAATTGTAAATATGGATGGAAAACCTGATTATGTAAAAAATACTAAAAATTCTAAACAAAGTGAATCAAAGATAAATTTAGCTGATGTGCAATATAATAAGAGCCTAACATTTTTTCATAAAAATCACACTCATCGCGTGTGCTGTAGAGAGTGTTTGAAATTTACTGCAATAGTCAAAGTACATTCGATATCGAGGAACAAAAAAAAACCAAAACACCGCCAATCACTACAGAGCATGATACGATATTTCGAGAAGATATTGTTACTAATTAGCTATGACCGAAATGCACAAAGAAGCTCATAAAGCATATCAAAAATCGCTTTTGACTCCAATTGAAATACTCACTGACACACCATTGGACGGCTCATAAGTCAAGTCAACATTACTCTTGCCAATCACATTGGTAACTTATTAATTTATGCATATGGTGGTGCCAAGAAACTAACTGCGTCCGGGAATACATTTCCTGCTCGAAAAGTGTCTGGAAGCGTTGCAGAAAAATTCGATTTCAATGCTTTTAAATTTGAAGATATTTAAATGAATTTGCAACATGTCACGCCTGCAAGCTATCGCGAGCTTTTACAGATTATTGTGGAAAGTCATCGATCGGATGTAGCTCATCTTTTGTCAAGCTCTTTGGCTGTTTCGCTGCGCTGTGATGGATCCGTTCATCGCGTACAAATCGAAAAAATGTATACAATGATAAAATGTATTTTAAAGAACGGTTCACAGGAGCTGTATTTCCTTGGGGCTACAGAGCCTGAAGAAAGAGGGGGAAAAGGTCTGCTGGGTGCAGTTAAAAGTGGATGCTCAAAAACAGTAGGATCAGATGCTCAAGCTCAAGAAATTTTGAAAAAAACATCATCTGTTGTAACTGATGGAGCGAGTGTCAATACAGGCGAAAAATCTGGATTTTGGACGCTATTTGAGGAATGTTTGAAATCATTTGCAAGCGAAGGAGTAAGAACGCCTCTGCTGAAATTATGGTGCTCAGTGCATAGTGCATTGTTTCTGTTGGGTAAGACAATTCGCGATAATATTCAGTGATTTAGTTTAAATTTTAATACTTAAATTTGATTTTTATTATAAATATTAATTTTTTAAAATTTTATATGATTCTGTACAATAAATTTCTTTACTCTTTACTTAAAATGATTGTCATTATTCTCATTTATTTTTCAGATCTGAACTTGTTTGGAAAGATGTTTCGAAGATAATTGCAAAAATGAAATTAATTATCGATGGAGCTGTGGGTGTTACAAGTCATTTTCGAACTAGCGGTATGCGTACTAAAGAACTAAAAAAACTTTCTGAGGAACAAAAGCTCCGTTTAAACACATTTCCTGCTTTTTTCGACATACGATGGACTGAGTTCACCGCTATTATTATTGTGTGCTTTACTTTCAAAAACTAAAAGAATGCAATAACGCCGAGGTGGTTGGGTATGTGCACTTGAGCAGCAAATTAAAAAATTACCTAACGGTAGTTAAGAACTCAAGAAAATTCAATTGATTGTGCGCAAGCCCCGTACCCGCGGTAGGGCGCATAATTTGTATGTAACCGAGAAAAGAAGCCCAAATGCAGTGAAAATTGAAGTGGCTCAATCACTGAGTTATTATTTGCAAACCCGTTTTGAAACAGACGAAAATCTCTGCATTTTATTAAAGAAATTTATAGAATTTGACGCAACTGTTGACTTGAATGAGGTTCATCGAATTATCGCTGTGGATTTAGACGCTGCATCGTTAGACATGGAATATTCTGAGATAATCGGCATTGGTCTTGCCGATAATTTCAAAAACTCATCCCTCATTGAGAAAATTAAGAAATTAATAGATGTCGGTGATTATCCAACCGTTATCATAGTATTGGCTAAAATTGCAGCAGCTAAACCGCATAGTATGGATGTTGAACGTTTGATTAGTTGCAACAATGGCGTCAAATTCGCAGACAGAAATTCACTGCACGTGGATACTGAAAATTTATATATGTATATTTATTTTAATATGCCAACTTTAGAGCCGTGGGATCCACGACCAGCTGTAAATCTCTTGTTTGAAAAAAATAAACGAAGGCAAAAGGAAACCCCAAAAGCTAAAGATCCAGCTTATTACAATGGCATTTTTCTAAAATCTGCAAAGCCATTAAATGAGGATAAAGGAAACGACACTGACAAGAACCAGCCTCCCGCGAAAAAAGATGCTTTTAAAAATATGGTAGTAGATGCCTTGGCTGTAGCGTAAAAATAGTTCGGAACGAAAAGTGATCTCAAAATGATATAAACCTGATTTACGTAATGTTACTGTCTACTCAAGTTTTTAAGTAGATTTGAATTTTATAAAAAATAAAAGGAAAAATAATTATATATTTGGCGTCTTGTAATTTGGTTAATGCAAGTAGTTTATTCAGGTTTTCAATTAGGCTTAAATTTTATGAACTATGAAAAAGAAGGAATTATTATTTATGCGGTGTTGAATATGTAGTTACAATTTGATACGAATAAATTATTGATAGAAATATATTGTTGTTTCGTCAATATTTTGAAACATTGCTTCTTATCCTTTTTTCACTCTTTTTCTTTTCATTTATTTTCCTTTCTCATTCTTTTCCCCTCTCTCGCTTTCTCCCTTTTTTCTCCTTTACTCTCCTTGCCGCTCTTTTTCTCTCTTTCTTTCTACTTTTGGTCACCTTTTATTCGATTTTTACAGCTGCCCGTTTTGATTTTTGGAACTGCCCATTTTTTCTGAACTGCCCATTCTTTGTGGAACAGTCCGTTAGAATATGCCCTGATGCTGCCTGATGGTCAGCAGCTCTGACTTGTTAAATGTGTGATAACGGATCCGGAGTTCGCGCGCGAACTTTCGAACTTTGGCGGTAAAATTCCTGCCAGATGTTATATAGTCAATCACACACTGAATGCGGGACCCGTACATTCTTGTCTAGCCTATGTTTATGGCAAGTTGATGCATTCATCTTTTGGTCTTATGTTCAACCGTTGGTTGGACCGTTGGTTGGTCTTCATCCATTTCAGCCAGATCTGAAGGCTTGGGAGAAACCTGGGTGTTGATGTTTCTCCGGGCCATAAAGCATCGCTCGTCCTCTATCGGATGTCTGCCGACGTTTGGTCCTATCGCTTCTCTTTCTCTGTTGCCGGCATTTTCTGGCTCTGGTAGAGTAGGCGCTCCCTTCACATAGCCCCTTTTTGGAGTACTTCGGCATGGTTTCGCAGACGTTGATGCGAAAAAGTGCGACAGTTCTGGGTGTTTCTCGCACCACAGAGCATGCAGTCGTGCCATGTAATTCTCGTACAGGGGTTACACTCGCATCGTAGCATCCTAGAAAGTCGTTATTTTGTCGCTCCGTCCACCTTAAAGCTCCAAGATTTCACCGGTCCGTTGCATTGACTCCATCTTCATTGGCTTCCACAGCTCCAGAGTGGTCGGAATTGTTGGCCGACACATTGTCGGGTGCCCTCCGCGACCCATTGCTTTGAACCGCACTTAATACAACTATGTTTGGTGTTATCAATGTTGTTCTAACGAGAATCTAGGGAAAAGGGTTCGTCCATCCTTGTAGAACCCCGCATACAAGGATATGGCTGCGTACTCCGAGAGGTCGCCCGGTATCTCAGAGTCACTGTTCTAGACACCTCACCCAGGTGCCATTTAGCTTTCGGCACGGGTTTCACACCTCCGCTTGGGGGTTAATTTCTTCGGGACCACCCCTGGCCAATTGTCCGCGACTGCCTATTAATTTTTTGTAACCATATTCAGCAGAAACCCTTGGTACCCGAGGACGCGTTCGGTGAGTTTGTCATAGGCCCTTCGGTTTGATTTTAGAGGAATCAAACCCGAATCGAATAATATATATAAATAGAAATAAGCGAGGTGAAATATGTGTGAAAAAGAGAAAGAGAGGCAATATACTGTATGTAATCCTAAGCTAGTAAATAATTGTATATACGAGTGTAGTAGTGAAAAAGATAAAGATAGAATAATTTGTATATATGAGTGTAGGAGTAAGTGAGATAAAATATATTCTGTATATAAAACCTAGTGTGGCAGATATTAGAGTATATATTATAAATATAACGCAAATTGTATCCTATTATGAAAAGTAGGTGAATGAGTGCAATTCGAAATACATCGAAAATCGTAACGCCTTTTCCTGATTGGCTTCTCATATTGTTTTTAACATAGACACAGTAAGCGGTCACTTAAAAAATCGACAGTTACTGGTTTTGGTGAAATTGCTGTATTTATTTGTACAAAATTGTCAATTAACCAAGTAATTATTAATTTAAAACATAATAATTTGACCGTTGTACATCTTTGCAATGTTTTTATTGTAATAGGTAAATTGGTGATGTCACCGACACCGACAGGTATGTTCAGGGTTGGTAACTGACGTGTTATTCTATCGACATATAGTACTCCAGTGTGACTCCGATGCTGTTTCAAAGTCGATAATCGACCTGACCTCTCTTCCTACCTTCACACGTTAGTAAAAGAGGTCTGTTCCAATTTTGACCTTGTACACGATATCAGGCTAACTACGGCCGTCAGAAATGGAATAGGGTGTAGAAAAAGAGGATTAATCGAGAAAGTTGCCCTGCGCATTTATTTGTACAAAATTGTCTATTAACCAAGTAATTATTTAATTAAAACATAATAATTTGATTGTTGTACATCTTTCTGATGTTTTTATTATCGTGGTACATCCTTCTAATGTGTTTATTATAATAGATAAATTGGCGATGTCACCCACACTGACATGTATGTTCAGGGTTGGTAAGTGACGTGTTATACCCACGAAGTAGTATAAGGAGACCCCACTCCCCCCCAAGTCGGGCTCGGAGGGTTTCATTTTGGCATGCCAAGATGGAGTCATTTCCACCTTAACATGCCGTCGCCACATTTTGAGCCAAGACATTCCCGATGATAGCTGCTTTAATACCATCTCTGTCACTCTTACGGCCTTAACCTTAATGTCGCTGCGCTAAACGCTCCTAGGGAAATAGAGTCAATTGTCGAGAATGAGAAGTGCCGCATATACTGGAACTTCAGATTCTCGACAATTGTTTCTGTTGCACACTCGAGTGCTGACATAGTTCTCCTTGACTTCGAGAAGCGAAGCTTGTTCGTTATTGGATTTTCGGCACCAGCTAACAAAATCATCATAGCCAAGGAAATGAAAAGAAAGAAAGGTATAGAGACCTTGTAAGGTAGTTGCGACGATTGTACCCTAAATATTCTGTGAAATTAATCGTCCTTATCATTGGCGCTCTTGGAGGTGCCAAGTTTTCATTGGTTAATAGCTTGAAAAGCATCCCTGCGTGCGAACAATATGCTAAAACACTTGCGGGGAAAATGGAGAAGGCGGTGGTCCTTGGGTCGGTCCGTGTCCTCAGGGTGGACGAGACTTTTGCCGGATCGTCGTATTGATTCCGTCACAGAATGTAACCACCTGTCTCACGGTCCTGAGACGTGGTAATGGTTGAAATTTTACCGCGATTTCACTGGGATCGGGTGCAATTTTTCAGATTAGCACCCGAAATTGGCAAAATCCTGCGGTTGCCCTTATGAAAAAATTTTAATTATATATATACAATCTTAGTAGCATAATGTAGTTTAACAGCTGTTGTATATTTAGTTTTATTTCCTCCAAGTTTTTAAAATAGATAGTATCCCATATCTCATGATAGATTCGCGCTGTATAGAGTGCCTTCTTGATGACTGCATCGTCCAACGGCTTTATATTGTAGGTTCCGTCCGCTAGATAAATCTGTAAGAGATGAATTTATTCAGCGACTTGATATTTTTTTATTTGATTATAGTGTCTTAGTTGTTCTTGCCCCCTCCTAAAAGTGGTTACCGTTTTTATGTCCCTATTTACTTTTCTAATTGCTAGTGGTTCAGACTAGCAATTCACTTGTATTAGTACTAAGACCCCTATTTGGTAGTTTTCCTTTTTGCCCGTTCTTTGTATTTTTCTTTGGTTCGTTTCTTTCGCTTGTGTCTTTTCTATATGCTTCGTGACTGCATTTAGTAGTTCATCGGGTGTGTATGTTGTGGTAGTGTGTGGACTCTGATTATAATTTTTTACTGCTTTGAAGAGTCTGGTTATAGGATCAGTATCGCCCACGGTGTCTGCTTGGCCTTTGAGTGTATTTATTAGCTTTTTCGCGATGTTGTTGCTTTCTGGGTGATATGCTGATATCTTGATCTGTTGTATAGCCAGGTGCTCAAATAATTCTTTTAGTTTCTTACTTTGGAAGGTTTGTTCATTGTAAGTGATGACCTTCGCCGGAGTGGGATTAACATGAAAAAACTGATACATAGCAGTATATACTTCTTCAGCTTTTAATGGTGTCACCCACACATGTCTAGTGAGGTTGTCGTCCAGCAGTAGGAAGCTCTTTCCATCGTATGTCAATTTGTCGGAATTTATTATTTTGAATGGAAATTTATCTGTCTCTATTACCACTGCATCGGCTCGTATCCTTCTCTCATTGTGTTTGTTAGCGTTTTTGTATATAGGTAGGGGGAACTTTATAGTTATAGATCCTGTTTTGTAATCGATGCACAGAATAAACGGTTTATTCAGTTCTGGGTGTTTTAAAATTGAATACGATGTCAATAGATTTTTTAATTTTTTGAAGGCCTTCTCGTATTTCTCCGTCCATACGAAGTCGATATTTTCCCTTTCAGGTGATTTAGTGTGTGTGCTATTTTTGCGAAGTTTCTGACGAATTTTCGATAGTATGAGACTAACCCCATGAAGCGTTCGATTTCCTTAGCCTTTTTGGTCGAGGAAATTCCAGAACTTTGTCTACATTTTTCTTCAGGGGTTTCACTCCATTAGGTCCTACTGAATGACCGAGGTATTTAAGCTCCTTCTCCAGGTACTTACATTTGTCGAGTTGCAAGACTAATTTTGTTTCGCGAAGACGTTCGGATACCATGCTTAGGTTTCTTATGTGTGTGCTAAATGCTCTCTTTTCTATGTCTTCTTTTACCATTCTTTTGAAGGTAACGGGTAATTATCTTGAACAGTGTACTCATTTAGTTTTCGGAAATCCATAACTAATCTCCATTTTTTTACCGTTACTGACCTTTTTATTTTTCACCATCCACACATTAGCTTGGTATGATTTACTTTTCGATCTCTGGTTGCAGAAGGATTGGATGTTCTACGACTCATACTCATCGGGTCATTTGACAGGTAGAAGATATGGTTAAACTCAATGGGCAAGTCTTGCATTTCATCTCTTAACTTGCTGTGGATATGGGATAGGGAACTTTTACCTAATAATTAATTCATTCGCTCGTTGTTCGCTTGGTTGCGCCTGACTGAATAAATTGGGATTGGCTTGTGGTTGTACCATTCCTTTGCGGACTGTTTTCCTTCGTCATTTGATATTTTGTTATTGAGGATTTTTGAACTCAAATTTTTCCTATTGTCTGGCCCTGTGGTTTTTCTTTTGTGGGATGTGAGTTTCAGTTTCTTTATTGTGATGTCCCTTTTTTGATGTTCAGGGTGATTCCTTCTGCATTTGCTTTCACTGTTAGAATTTCTGTGGGCTCCATGCCTCCTTTGTGCATACCCGGTAGACTACCCTTGCCATATACTATACGGTCTCCCTCGGGCAACTGTCTTTCTATTCTTTTGCAAGACGGTTTTATGTGAGATCTGTGAGCTTGTCCATTTGTGGTGGGAAGGTAGCATCCTCCTAAGACTTGATGGACTCCGCCCAATATATCAAACCTCTCTCTTTTCTCTGCAGGTATTTTTTCTGGTTTATGGATTTTTTCTATCAGGCACTGCGTTGTTATAAAAGAGTCTGGCCTCGAAACTGTTATTAAACGCTGATTGGTACATTTTAATTTTTCAAACGGAACTTCTTTTCTCATTGGTTGATTCAAAAATTCAAAATATTGCTTCGATTTTATTATTGTATCACTTGAAATTAAATTAAATATGGTTGAATCATTAAAAACGAAAGAAAGTGTAGGTGATAAAAAACGTATCGAAGTTTATGATCAAAATTTGAATTTACTGTGCGCAAAAGATGTAAGTGACTTTGCTACGAAAAATCTATCACTCTATTCGAACAATTTGAGTTATTGAGTAATTTTATGAATTCAAACCCGACTGAATGGCTAAATAAACAAAATTATATAACTTGTTTATCTGCATTAAAAGTATCAAAGTAGTTAACGATGTTGCGGAGAGAGCAGTTGCTCTAGTTGAAGAATTTAATCAGTTTGGAACAAAAATGAAGATCAAAAACAATATTTGTGGAAAATTGTGAAGCAACATCGCAAATCATTTCCGTCTAACAATAAACAAAAGTATATGAATTTTAAAAATTACAAGTAAGAAATAAATAAAAAACAAAGTCAATGTATACGTTGAGAAAGTGAATAAATGAAATATAAAAACTAAATTGACCTATAAATGAAT
>JAAAKG020139851.1:0-12254 GCA_010014905.2 Druon quercuslanigerum | reverse complement strand
TCCTTGACCCATGACCTGAGAACATTTTTGGACGTAAAATTTCCCGCTCTTTCGATTGCCGTTGTCAAAAATAGGGGTTCCCATTTAAAAAAACATAATTGACCTTGAAATAACCTTGAAGAATCAGTTCAAGGTAAAATCCAAGGCAACCACTGGATTCCTCGTTAAAAGTTACACCAAGAATGACCTCGATCTTTTTCGTAAACACCTGAGCCGAAGCAGTACAGACTGGACCGACCCATACCTGAGTCAAGCCGAAAAACCATCAGTTGAAGTTCAAAGCCTTCCTTGACCCATGTCCTGAGAACATGTTTGGACGTAAAATTTCCCGCTCTTTCGATTGCCGTTGTCAAAAATAGGAGTTTTCATTTAAAAAAAAAAAAAAAAACCTCCAAAAAACCTTGAAGAATAAGTTTAAGGTCAAATTCAAGGCCACCTCTGGATTCCTCGTTAAAAGTTACTCCAAGAATGACCTCGATCTTTTTCGTAAACACCTGAGCTGAAGCAGTACAGACTGGACCCGACCCATACCTGAGTCGAGCCATCAGTTGTAGTTCAAAGTCTTCCTTGACCCATGACCTGAGAACATGTTCGGACGTAAAATTTCCCGCTCTTTCAATTGAAGTTGTCAAAAATAGGGGTTCCCATTAAAAAAAAAAGAAACTTTGAAATAACCTTGAAGATTAAGTTTAAGGTCAAATTCAAGGTCACCTCTAGTTTCCTCGTTAAAAGTTACTTCAAGAATGACCTTGACCTTTTTAAAAAAATATTTACCTGCAGAGATATTTAGGTGTGACTTCTTGAACACCCTGTATACCAATTTTAAAGAATAAAATATTTTTTTTAATGTTGATGCAGTTTTTTTAATTCAAAAAATCAGAGATATAAAATTTTTTAAATCTAAAATAACAAACTAAAATAAACATTTAAAGCCAAAAAACGCACGATATGAGAAAAATCGTATAATGATTTGAAACGAGATTCGACGTCCCAGGCTTTCGCCTAGAATGCCTAATAGAGTACTTGCTACAAAGCGTTCAACTAATTTCATACACTTATATAGTAAATTTATCAGTCGATTTTTCGTTTTCTTATTTGAGGAAACAATTTAAATCATATCTGGTGATTAAATGAGTTGGAAATCCATACGATTCAAAAGTTTTATTTATTGTATTTACATACGTGTAATGGAAAGAAGTGTGCGAGGTAATTATGGCTCGCTGCAGCAGATTTTTGATAACGCTAATTGTATAACTTAGATATGTTGTGGAAAAAAATTGTTAAACGACCAGATCGTGCCTTTCTTTAAATATGAATTAAGAGATCTCTAAAAAATTTATGATGAAAAAAATATTTCGTAACACAGTTTTAATTTCACATGATTTAATTTAGTACATTCGGTTAGGACATCTTTGAAAAAAGTTACAGCGACCTTTTGATCAGGTCTTAATTAATAGACAACTGAGTTGGTCTTTTATTCATTGCAATAAATTATTATGTAATGACATTTTATCTCAAAGAATCTTGAGCTTAATCGTTTTTTTAACTAACGATGTGATTTACGAAGATACACATAACTGTATTCTACTTAATGACTGCAATGCTCGGTTTTCACCGAATTTGCGAAATTCAAATTGAAATATGTCTTTTTACTTATATTTGATTGTTTTAACTACCAAAAATATAATATCTAGGGTATACATATTTAGTGGAAAATAATTATCATCCCCCGACTATGATCCAATGATTACATGATTTTTGCTGTAAAAGTTACCCTTGGATTAAACCAATTATGCCTGCCATTAAGTTTTTGGAAATTTTCGATCGGCTGAAGAGAGGGGCTACCAAAAACACTGAAACAGCGCGAGCAACATGGTGCAGTAGTTCGGCGGTATCGTAGGCTAAAATGAACGCAGAATTGTGCAGAAAATATTTACTTCTAAAACAACTGAACACCATGAAAGGAAGTGAGCCACGTCACTATTAACAAAGCCTCTGTTTCAAAGTCTTTGTCATTGTTGATCATATTTTTTAAAAAGAGAAATGATATTTTATCAGGAAATAATTTTAAACATACAAGACTTTTCCTTTTTAACGCTTTTTTTATTCTGATTGCTAAAATAATGGGATTTTATAGTAGAAACGTATTTTCTAGAGCAAAGAATTCTCTTTATATTTTAGTTATAAATTTTTTGTTATTGAATTAATGGTGTGGATAACTGAAGTTGAAACGCTCTACTTTAAAATAATTTTGGATTTGACGCATGGGGCCTACTGGACTTTCTTTAACTTCGTCTGGGGTCAATAATGTAATGATTCCGTCTTCCATGTTGATTTTTGCTCGCGCTTTGTGGTGCTTGCGACTATCATATGCATATATTCCAATAAAAAGATAACATCTCTCCAGTATTGAAAAGACGTCACCATCCAATGTTGATAACACAATTTGTTCTTGGGTTGGCATGGGCGCAAAGACTTTGCGTCCTGCAGGTATTTGAATTGATTTATTCGTGGGAAAAGTGTATCTTCGAAGTACAAATAGCCTCTGTAGATTCTCATAGGGAGTAATTCGAATAAATTGAAGTTGGTCAAGTTCATATGTAGTTCCATCAGACAAAATAATGGAGCTAGGTGGCACCATGCAGCTAGCATTTGCTGGTGGTGCCCTGGACCTGACACGAGGAGGAGGCTCCGCAGGATAATGAGACGTGAAAGGATAATTTTTATCAGGAGAATCAGGAGATTTACGACGAGGAACACCGGGAATAGGTTCGCCATTCGGTAGACACTCGAACTGTAAACTTAACTCTGCAAGAAGAAAGAGGAGTACTTTTTCTTTCTAATCCAATACATTGTTTCTTGGCAAGTCCAAAATTATATAAGACCATCCATGAAGAAAGGGACCTAATGCGTCAATGCTGAATTTTACAGGACGGGCGATCATAGCAGATGCCACAAGCCAGCAGTTGAGTAGTAGAGAAGCGTCTACGAAAAGCACTCCCACCTCTTGTTTTATTTATACGTACTCTGATCATGCCTATATTTGTAGCTTTATGACTAGAAAAGTAATCAACTAAAAAATTCTGATTATTGCAAAGGACAGTGTAACTTAGAAACTATATAAATGCGTAAGAAAATAAAGATAGGTTCTTTTCCACATTAGGTCCCTTTCTATGCGGACGGTCATATACACTACAAACAAAATGGGGGCGCATGCGCTGTCGCACAGCAAGGAATTCCAAATGGTGGAAGTTGGAAATATGTGTAGGGACAGCTCAGACGGCTTTGTTTTTAAATGTGTAAATACCACATTTCCTTTTTAGTGCCTTTACATTTTGCGCCTCTATAAAAAAATACTTACCTGCCATGAAGGAGAGCCGTCTTCATGGATCGGGCAATATTCGGGAATTTTTAAACAAAAAGATGAAATAGTCACCAGAAACGTTTATATGTTCTCCCAGAAAATTAAAATTTTCAATGAAATAAAGGAGCCTCTAACGAAAAAAGTTGTTTCAATTAAAGTGATGAATCATCAACAAAATTAATTATTTTAATGTCATTCGCAACTAAGTAGTTGAATGTTCAACAAAAACAAAAAAATGAATTTTTTACGAAAAACATAATGATTAATATTCTTACCGGAAAGAGTCCTAATTTTATACATTGATAAATTTAATCCATTAACAAAACAGATATATTTACAGACATATAGTTGCGGTTTCACCCATTATTATAAAATTAGCTTTAACATTAGTTTATCGAAAATTTCCTAACACTGTTAGATTGTTCCTAAAAATTCCTAACATTATGGAATTAGCTGACATGTAGCAACTTTGTCATTAAAAAATTTATGTATTATCTTATTTTATAAAATTCTAACTAGCGTTGATTATGATGGCAAATGATCCTTAAAATGTTTAGTGTACTTTAGTCCATGTTTCTCACTTTAAATTATTAATTATGTAATTAAAATGTATGCTTTCACTGTATTATGAAAGTAATTATGGATATATCATAACATTATATTCACCGATAGAATTAAGGATGACCATCAAGGTGAAAACCAGAGTGCAAATGATACCCATTTTTTAAATATGGAAAAAAACTGATTAAAACTGTAAGAAAGAACTTAGCTAACAGTCGATCTGATGAGCTTTTAACCGTTGTATTAAATTATATGCACACGGTGTCTTAATCATTTTCTTGTAAATTAAAGGCTCATAAAAAAAGCTTATGCATCTGAGATATTTTTATTCACATTCCATAAATCAGTTCAAGAAATTGGGTCACTCTACCAAAGCTAGTAAGAATTTGAAACAGGAAAGTGCATTTGTTCCTTGATACTTTTTTAAATTAATTTTTGAAGGAATAATATTCAAGAAATTCATTAAACACCCGGAACTCATAACATTCATGGAATTCCTGGAAATAAAGGAATTCGCGAAATTTGCAGAATTCATGAAATGCAAAGAATTCAAAGAATTCAAAAAATTCAAAGAATTAAAGAAATTCAAAAAAGTAAGAAATTGATGGAACTCATGGAATTCAAGGAATTCAAGAAATTTACAAAAATTACGGAATTTACGAAATGCATGGAATTAAAGGAATTTGCGAGTTTTATGGTATTCATGAAGTTCACGGAATTAATAGAATTTACGGAATTAATGGAATACAAGGAATTCCAGGAATTCTAAAAATTCACAGAAGTGATGGAGTTCAAGGAATTGACTGTAATAATTCTCGAAATTCATCGAAATAAAAGAATTTACGAAATTTATAGAATTTATGCAATTCATGAAATTCAAGGAATTGACTGTAATAACGGAATTGACAGAATAAAAGGAATTCATGTAACGCCCGCAATTTAAAAAACTAGCAGAATTCCTTGAATTGTGTGAATTGAATGAATTCCACGATTTTTTTTTTCATTTTACGCTCGACATGCATGATAAAATTCTAATACATGTGAGGCACTATACCAAGGCCAGCATTCGGAAACTATAACATTATCTAACGTTTTGGAAATAAAAAGTTAATACATGTAGTGGAGGTTTTTATCAGAAATTTTTAACAGTGTCATAACCGAACATTATTTAAAAAAATTTATTTTTAAACCAATTAAGCACCAAGAAATAAAGTGAGCTATGGCCGCGCCTGTATTTTAAAACTTAAAGTTCCAAAGCCTAGAATCATTAACAAATAATATTGAAGGCATATGGCGACTGAGATCAAGGGAGTTCTAATAATTTATAAAGAAAAAGTCTTACTTTAAAACCAACGGCAATATTTTATAGGTTACTAAATTATTAAGTCAAAAGGACCTAATGCGTTTTTAAAAACAATTTTTTAAAATTAAAACACGACTTAACGAAAAGTGACTGCTTAGCCCGATCTTCCTCAGACGATTAACTTTAAAATATTTCTGCAGAAACGTTCAAAAAGCACAAGCATTGAAACATTGAACATCGTATTACATTTACTTTATTATTATTTTTAATTATGAGTTGTGTATATAATATTAAGCATTATTCGTATTGCGAAGAACTGCATATTTATGTTATACATTTTCTGTAATTAAATTAATGGCGTGGATCACTAAAGTTTAGGCACTCTACTTTAAAATTAGTTTGGATTGAACGCATGGGACCTACTGGAGTTTCTTTAATTTCATTTGGGGTCAATAACGTAACCACGCCGCTTTCCATGTTGATTTTTGCCCGTGCTTTTGTGTTTCTGCGGCGATTATATGTTATGAATTTAGTCATTTGTTTTTGACCCACCAAACATTCTTCTCTAATTTAAAATTAATTTCTTCATTTGAAAGTTATTTTTGGCCTATTGAAAAAAATTTCTTACATTAACGGTTTCTTAAAAAAAAATTTGAGGGCTTCTGGAAACATGAAACCTGAAGCATTTACAGTTTAAATCATGAAATTCGGAACATTTTTGTGATATGAGTCTATCTTTAGTATTTTCAATAAAAGATGCTTAAAGTGTTAATGTTTTAAAAAGATGTTAAGGAGAAATAAAATCCGACATACTTCCTCGTACACATTTCTTTGCAATGTGCATATAAAGTTTACATATAAAGTTTAGAATAGGCCTCATGCTATAAATTGTTGTTTACTGTGTGATGACTAATGAAAATGCTTGCATAAATTTTAAGTATTATAAAATATAATTATCAATCATAAATTAGAATAAATATTAAAATGTCTCAATTATGAAGCTTCAACTGTTTATCTATTGTATGTAATTATTTCGAATAAGGACGAAAGCTGTGTCTGAATAACGTACCTTACTACTACAGAATGAAGAATTTAACAACCGAATTTAGACAACAACTATAAAACATTTTTATTACAATCTAAAAAAAAAATCCTAAAAAAGCAAACAAAAACAATATATACAGTAATATTAAAACGCTGCGTACAATTAAAAATCGCAATTACTCGACGACAGAAAATAATTATAATGAGGTGGATAGAAATTATCCTCTTTCTGATAATATTTAATTGTTTTCTACTTTTTGTTATCAAACTTCGGAGTTTCTAATAAAATCCCTAGAATTCACTGTGTTTCTACATAAACATATGATTTAGATTTAGGCCGTCAGCTTTTGGCTTCCGCTTCAACTTAATCTACTTTCTCGTACTGAAGTTTCAAAATATTCCATATCAATAGAAAGTCTTTCACCAAATCGATTTCCTTAAAATATTTTCTTGTAACTATGTTGTAACCCATGTAACTCAGGATGGCAGTCCAGATGGTGACAAGAGTATAAACAAACCCCATCTTTTCTAATTAGAATAAAAAGTGATTGAAGCCTTAATCGGCAATTTGTTAAACACCATAGAAGTAAGAATATGGATAAAATTATATTTATCTTTAAAAAAATTGTATTTCTGAACCCTAAGCCTCACTTGTGCTAAGTACACTCTTTCTTCCTTTTAATTGTAATTTGTAATTGTGAAGAATACCAAACATCCTGTATCTGCTTTGCATGCTTATTTTCAAGGAGTGTAGGACAAAAGGTATAGTCTGTATCAGAGGCGTACTCAATACAACCCTGAAAAGTGTGATGCAAGTTAAAAGAGGGCTCAGGATGCCACCTTTAAAAACACTTCGCTGAAAGATGAAGCTGTTTATTGTCGCATGCTATATTTTACATCAGATCGTTAATCTGGGTTTCCATAAAGCATCAATCTATGCATCTCACAATGTGTAAATGAACATTCAAGCTTTGAAACAATCAGACGAGAAGCGCTGATGCTATGCTGCTTCTTTGCAGACGCACCTGCCAATTAGCAGAATCTATCTGCAGCACACATGCCCAAACTTCTGGACAATACTGTCATTCCGGATACTTGTAAAGAACTTATACAGCGAGTTTGGACAAGTTATCACATAGCTTAATTTTTCTTGGGTTGGACATGTGGCTCTTCTTCGTTATAAATACAGAGCGTTTCAAGACCAGATGATGTTATTGTATGAAAATAAAATTCTTTAACCAGAAGTTTTCAATACCAGTTGGTACTGCCGAAGAGACGTTCTTCCTCTCAGAGTTTCTTTAAGTTTCTTCACCTCTTGAGCAGTGACAAATGAACATTCCTCCTAAGATGCTGTAAAGTGATCCCAAAACTCCTTAAAGGAAACGATATTTTTATTGTTTGTCAATAATTTGTTTCGGAAGTCGTGCACTACTCCAAAAAAAGTTTTGACAATTTGGGGTTGGCGCAAAGTTTTTACTGAAAACAGGCGGATCGCTGAAGAGGCGCGGTGGGTCAGCGAGAAACGGTTTATTCTCTCTAAACCAACCCCCTTTTCTGTATTCTTATCCTCGTCACAGTTAATAGCAGTGTTTTTTATGTAACGTGCTGCTTGCTCTCAAATTCTTTCCGTTAAAAGTTCTAGCAGATGTTAAGTAGTTAATCACGCACAGAACACAGGATGCATTATATCTTTCCCAGCCAATCTTCTTGTTTGTTTAACAAAAGCGTCTTTGGCATTTTGATCCATCGTCGATTGCAGCTATCGACATGAATCAAGCAAAACTCTTGTCGCACCATTAACCATGCAATTGATGGTCCAGAGGTCAGACTACTTTGAGATATCCTCACGAGGGAAGGAGTCCATTATAACCAGATATTGGAGTTTAGGAGAACACTGGATGTTGATCTCTTTCTTCTTGTCCTGCAATCGGCATCATCTTTTAGAAGATACATGCTTTCCGAAATTATTCTAAATGTGTTTCGTTATCGTCGTCTGCGGCTAGCTCTTGCTACGGCGATATCAGAGGTGATATTTGTTAATGAATCATAATGTTTAAGTGAAGGGTTTATAAAATAACCACCATAGAAGTATAAATACAAACTCAATAAAAAGAACTAAAATCGAATTCACAGATATAGTATAGTCCGTAAACAAACCTATAAGAGTTCATAATTTTACAATAAAAATCTAACTAAACGAATATTAAAATCTTTATAACATTACCACGACCTTTTCTAGCTGTTATAAGCAATGATTCATAGTTGGGAAACACTAAGAGAATTGCGGGCGCGGCGGTTTCGAATTGAGAATGGTACGCCTCCGACTGCAAACAAAAAATGTGTTCACTCACGACGTGAAAACACCTGAAGCTTGGCAGAAAGGCGATCATTTCTTTTCACCTTAATTGTAATTTATTTATTTATTATTTGGTTGAAAAAAACTTTTGTGTTGAAAATTAACAATTTTCGGTAAAAAAATTCAACGAAGTGCCAGTACTGTAGAATTAATATTGTCAGCGTGTGCTGGACTTCTATCGGTTCGGGAATAGAACTACGCTAGTTCAATTCTTCTTGGTCCTGCTTGATTTTGGTAGCGAACACACGATGTACGAGGATCTAGACATCATTGTTTCTGCGGATATGGGAGCTTAGTTATCCAGCACAGAGAGCGCGTTCTGTTCGATGATGGTATACCAGCAATTCTGAAGGAGCGTGGCACGTTGCGTTTATATTTCTTCCGAACTCCTGGCATACCATCATTAAACAGCACGTAGTGTCTGTATTGGAAATCTCTGCTCCCGAATCCTCAGAATCCACGTTATCTGAATCCTCGTACATCATGCGTATGCTAGCCGAATCAAGCGAAAAAAATAGTTTTTGGTTGAGGAGTCAACTATTTGGCTTAAAATGTATGTATATTAAACAGAAGTTTGTAGAAGCTTGCTAGAAGTTTGTATGAGGAAGTCAATGAATGAAAATTGGCTACGTGGAATATTGAGAGACAGCTTTAAATATATATAATGTACTGTTTATATTTTGCAAATTACCTAAAACTACGATAAGTGGTGGCTTGTATCCATCAAAAGTCAAGACGATATAAAAAAATGGTAAATGGTTTTAGGGGTTAGTAGTAAATTCAAAAAGAAGATGTTCATGTAATCGATATAGTATCCATTATACAAATCAAGTGTGAAAATAAAAAAGGAAAACGAAATTGAAAGACAAAAAAAATTTTGTATCGTATAATAATAGTTTTAAATTATAATATAAGCTAATCTTGAAATTAATTTATTAAATATTTTAAGATTTAAGCTAAAGCTTTTGTTTGTTTTACTCGTGGAACACAGAGAAAAAAAGGAACAAAGAAGAAATTTCTCTTGACATTCTTTCTTACACCCAGTTAGACAGTTTATTAGTACAGGTCATGCTGGTATCTAATGAAATTAATTTTGTCTTTTAAGTTGTTATAGTACAATAGATATTCTATAGTTTGTTATATATCGGATTCAGAAGTCTTAAATGTTTGAGATTAAAAAAAAACCGATAGACAGTTTTCACATAATACTAATGACTTCAGATAATGACGAGAATGTACAAATTTAATAACATTCTTCTTGCAGAGTCAAGTTCACAGATTGGATTTCTACCTAATAACGATTCAATTTCTTCTTTTTTGCAAAATAGGGTATTTTTATAATTTTTTAATAATCTTAAAAGAAAGATTTACTTTTTTCCAAAACAAGTTCAAATTGTTTGTTATTTTTCATAAGCAAATAAAAAGTTCTAACTACTATTTTCAGAAGTCATGTTGATATTTCTCAGTATCAATGTTTCCTTACTATTATAGTTCGTCAATTTACAATAATACTAAATACACTGATCTAGTAATTCCAATGTCATCGCTGAATGCACATCTTTAGAGCTGAAGAGCGCAACTGTTTTCTTTACATTCTCTCTGGCCCATTCATATAAACCACGAGCATTTAGAATCTGCTTTTTTGCTGGACGTTTCACGCTCGTTCCTGATGCGAGTCGCTTTAAAAATCCACCGAGAAACGTCTTAAGTCTGCTGTTTTCCAATGCTTTTCCTTGCCAAAATATTTAGCACAAAAATTACACTAGATATATTTTCAGGCAAAATAAAGTGCACGAGAACGAGAAAACGAACCATACAAAAGCAATACCAAAATACCTTGAAAAAAATAAATAAGATTCATAAAAATGTCCTATTGCGTCAAAACAATACCTTTAGACATAAATTAAATTTTGTCTTATACATATAAAGGTGGGAAAGATTTTCATTCGCCTCACATAGAATCATTTTGTAGAAAATCTGATCTTTAAACCACATAAATATGTTTGCATAAAGAAGATGTTTAGTTTCTTTAAAACAAAATAGGCAAAAAGGACAATGTTTTTATTTCAAGATAACTTTGTCTCAAAATAAATTGGAAATATAATTGAGCAGTTGTGTGCAGTAATATCCAACTTGTATTATTAGAAGTCAGATGTTTTTTTTTTTTTTATTTTTTTAGCACATAACTTAATGATGAACGAATTAGAAACAAGTGACTTCTGAAAATACAAGTAGGCTGTCATTTGCATTTAAGCGCTAAATTTAAAAAATAAATGCCGAATCTAAATGTTATAAGAGTTTCTATGCAGATATTCGTACCAAAATTTTTTCATAAAATTAAATTTTTGGACAACTGTGTATAAAAAATCTATAATTGTTGTAAGTTAACGAACTATAATAATAAGGAATAATCCATCTTAAAAAATATGAACATCACTTCTGAAAACAGTAGTTTGCACTTTTTATTTGTTTGTAAAAAATAAAAAACAATTTCAGCTTTCTCTGACCGTCCGGAACATATTTTTCAATCATTACTTAGCTGATTTCATGTCATTCTGAATGAACTCGAACGCGTTTGAAGAATGCACAGTGGGGCGAAATAAAAAACGATGTTCAAAATAAACTTTAGGTCAGAATTCTTCCTCGATTTTCAATTTTTGTTTGGAAAAATTCAGCATTAAATTCTTAAGAAATCTGTCGAGGCCGACTTTTAAATTTTTGTGAAAATTTTTATAGAGCTGCAAATAGCGAAAAAAATGTTGAATAATTTTTTTTTTTTAATATTCTGTGAAAGTTTTTCATTGTGGCATTAGTCCTTAATTTTGATGCAAAAGGGTCGACGAAAGAAAAAAATGTGTTGATATATCAAGTTATTTGTGATAAACAAATATTTGCAACAAATAGCCAGTATGATGGATTATGTTTTTGTGAAGTATATTTATGCATTGAAATCGCTCGTTTAGAGCAATGAGGTGAAATTTGATCATGAAAATGTGGTATCTGATATAATATTTTAAATTTATTAACAATTATTATAAACAAATGCATGATTTGAATAGTTATAGGCTTTTGCAATATGTGTGAGGGGATAATGATATTATTATTTCTTATCTTGTTTCCTACTTTTTTTGGTTTGTTTTTTGTTTGTTAGGACATTTAGTGGAATTATCAAACCATTTTCAGAAGCAAAAATAAATCAATGTAAGTTTTAATTGTTTAGGAATTTTTTTACACTTCGAAGTTTTGTTTCATGGAAAGGTACCCTTTTACTCAGACCATCTTAAATTTACGAATATTTTTTGCCTTCTTTAATTTTACTTTAAAATGACTGAGGATGAAAAAAATAAAATTCGCACGTTTAGTGCCTGTTGGAAAATGAGGTATCTGGTAAAGGCAATTACAGATAATTACACGTTAAATACAATTTTCAAGGAATAAGATGTTATAGCTAGAGATTGCGACATGCTTTATCGTTATTGGCCATATTTTTTAAAAAGAGAAAGAATCATTTGTTATAAAAAGTTGGAAACATACAAAGCCTACATACAAAGCCTACAAATATTTTAGCAATTTTTCAATAGCTACAGCACAATTATGAGTAATTAAAGAAAATTATACAGATTAAA
>JAAAKG020139850.1:0-12254 GCA_010014905.2 Druon quercuslanigerum | reverse complement strand
TTAACAGTAACAGGAATTTTAGTATCCGGGATTTTCCATTCGTCAGTAAATAAATTACATTTTTTTATAAATGTTACATATTTATTGCACAAAAAAACAATCAAATATTTTTATCAAAGAAAGTTTTTTTGCCTAAGCTTTCTAACACTATTGTTTAGATTTAAATTAAAAATTATTGAAAAAAATATATTGCTGTTTAAAATTTCTTTTCAATTTTTTTGTTTTTAAATTCACAAAATAATATTAGAAACTTTAAAAGTTGCAAATTTTATTTTGAACTAAAACATTTAATAAGTGTATTTTCAATAAATAAATAATATTTATATAAAAATGCATTTATTTAAAAATATTATTTTTTTATGTACAATAAACGTTCTCAAAAATCAAATTGTCAAATGAAAAGACACTTAAAAAGAAAAATCGAGATAAATCAGTGCTAAATTGAATCCTGGGAAGCTTTCTTTCAAAATGTTATTAAGTTCAGAGAAAAATTGAAGATAATAGTTTTTGCTTTTGAAGTGCACGCGTTTTTTGATTTTATTTTTGATAAAAATTTTATGGAATTAGTTTTATTTTAAATTCGAAGAATAATTTACAAAAATGTTCAAACATTAAAATAGTTCATTATGAATTAATTTGCTTTTTCGCCACTTTCTTTGTTTTTCTTTTTAAAATGTATTTATTTATATTTTTCAATCCCTTCTCTATGAGATACAATTCCACTCTTGCTTTTTCTCATGCAGCCTAATTCTGTACTCCTATTCTGCTCCGTATTGATCAGCGCCAATTTTGTAAAATAGTTCCTTCTGAATCAATTTTGTTCTCAACTTTGTTTTTATTTATTTTTCCCATTCCCGTCTTTATCGACGAATGAAATTCTCGACACGTTAAAATTTCCTAATTGGAAAATTCCCGAATAATGAAATTCCTGAATCCTTATTTATTCATTAAAAATATAATAATTACTTATTTTTATTTAAGAATAGATGTGTTTCAGTTATTATTACTTTAAATTAAAATAATAATTTTAAAAACTCCCTACATGAAAAACATTTTTTTGTGTAAGAATACTATATTTTTAATAAATAAATAAACAGTGATTTGAAGACAATATTAATTGTTCAAATTCATAAACTTTTTAATTTTTTAACATTATAAACTTTCGGGACCCGTTTTTACAAAAAGTTGTGAATTTACAACTAAAATTATTAAACGTCATTTGGAAAAGTTGAATTTTAAACAAAAAAGATTCATTTTTCACTAAAATGACAAATCCTAAATAATTGAACTTTCAACCGAAAAGTTTAATTTTAAACCAACAAGGTTAATGTCTACTAAAAAAATTTATCCCACACAGAAGTATATTAAAATATATTTGACGTACAGGGCTTAATCATTTGATAGCTCTGTAATTATCGCAATGAGTTTAGTATCAGTTTCAAGTTTAAAATCAACTTGCATTTTCTTCACACCATCAGTTTTACGTTTCAAATTTATTTATTTATTTTGTCTTATCCCGCCTCTATTATATAGTATTCCTCCCTTGCTATTTCTCATGCAGCCTAATTCTGTACTTCTACTCTGCTCAATACTGATCAACGCCAATTTCATAAAATAGTTCCTTCTGAATCAATTTGCATTTTATCCACTTCATCTGTTTTCCGTTTAAAAATTTATTTTATTTTTGTCTTGTTTTTTTAATTCCGTCTTGATTATATAGAATTTCATTCTTACTATTTCTATTTTGCCTAACTCTGTACTTTTATCTCCTTTCATACTAACCGAAGGCAATTTATAAAATAGTATTCTTCTAAATCCATTTTAATTTTTTTACTTCTTGCGTTTGGCACTTCCAAATTTTATTCATAAATCACGTTCCAATCATATAGCATTTCGCACTTGCTATTTCTCATGTTGCCTAACTCCTCTGTACTTCTACTCCCCTCCATACTGATCACCGCCCATTTTGTTAAATTGTTCCTTCTGAATCAATTTGCATTTTCTCCACTTAATCTATTTTGCGTTTCCAATGTTTTATTTTCTTTTCAATCCCGTCCCTATTATATAGCATTTTACCCTTGATATTCCTCATTCTAACTAACTAAGCACTTATACTCCCCTCCATACTGATCAATGCCAATTTTGTAAAATAGTTCATTAAAAATCAATTTGCTTTTTTGCCACTTAATTTGTTTTTCGTTTTCAAATTAATTTATAAATTTACTTTTTTCAATCCCTTCTCTATGATATAGAATTCCACCCTTGCTATTTCTCATGCAGCCTAACACTGTATTTCTATTCTGCTCCCTACTGATCAACGCCAATTTTGTAAAATAGTTACTTCTGAATCAATTTTCATTTTCTCCACTTCCTCTGCTTTGCGTTTCCAAATTTATTTTGTTTTTATTTATTTTTTCTATTCTGGTCTTTAGCATATAGCATTTCATCCTTGATATCTCTATTTAGCCAAACTCTATACTTCTACCTACTACGAACGCTAATTTATAAAATAGTATTCTTCTAAATCCATTTTCATTTCTTTCAGTTCTTGCATTTAACTCTTACAAATTTTATTTTTAAATTACTTGCCTATCATATAGCATTTCGCACTTGCTATTTCTCATGTTGCCTACCTCTTCTGTACTTCTACTTCCCTCCATACTGATCACCGCCAATTTTCTAAAATTGTTCCTGCTGAATCAATTTTCATTTTCTCCACTTAATCTATTTTCCGTTTACAATTTTTTATTTTTTTAAATTTCGTTCTTATCATATATCATTTCACCCTTACTATTTCTCATTCTGAATAACTCTGCTCTACTACTACCCTCGATACTGATAAATGCCAATTTTTTAAAATAGTTCATTAAAAATCAATTTGCTTTTTTGCCACTTAATTTGTTTTTCGTTTTCAAATTTATTTATAAATTTACTTTTTTCAATCCCTTCTCTATGATATAGAATTCCACCCTTGCTATTTCTCATGCAGCCTAACTCTGTACTTCAATTCTGCTCCATACTGACCAACGCCAATTTATAAAATAATATTCTTCTAAATCCATTTTCGTTTATTTCACTTCTTGCTTTTAGCGCTTTCAAATTTGATTTTCAAAGCACGTGCCTATCATATAGAATTTTGCACTTGTTATTTCTCATGTTGCCTAACTTCCGGAAACTTAATTTTCAATAAAATAGTGTAATTTACTGCTGAATTTTTAATTTATTAAAGCAAAAAGTATGAATGATTCAACAAGAAAATTTATTTTCTATGAAAAAGATGAATTTCAAACAAAACAAATAAATTTTAAACTAGAAAAGAATAATTTTTAATTAAAACTATAATTTTTAACTAAAAACGGAATCATGACTTTTTCAGCTAAAAAATTTAATTTTGAACGAAATAAAAAATCGTATTTTCAGCCAAATAGTAAAAGTTTCAAGCAAATAAATAAATTTTTAAGTAAAATGATGAATGTTTAAAAAAATGAATTTTTAAAAAAATAGTTGTACATTCAAACAAAAAGATATAATATGCGGAGTTTTCCAAATTTTAATTGGGTAATATTCTAAATTCTATATTTCTAATCAAAATCATGAATATTTAACGAAAAATATTAATTTTCTAGCAAGAAAAAATAACTGTTTGACGCAATACCTGATTTTTAAACAAAATAGTTAAATTTTCAATAAAAAAAAATTTAATAAAAAATGGCATACTTGAATTTTTCGTTAAAAAATTTAATGTAAAAAATAACTAGGAATTTTTAACAAAATATTTGAACTTTTTATTATAAACTAGAAACATTTTTGAAAAATGCATACATTTTCAAAGAGTTTATTTAAAAAAAAAGAGTTAAATTTTTTAACCAAAAATATAGTTTTTGAAACAAGAATCTTAATATTATATCCAAAATGAAATTCAGTTTGATTTTCAGCATATGAAAATAATTTTAAACCAAAAGCACGAATTAAAAAACAAATTCTGAAAATAAAAAAATTTTTTAAACGGAATTTTCTGATCAAAACATCAATACTAAATCAAAAAAGACGAATTTTCTACACAAGAATTGCATTATCAAAAAAAAAATCCTTTTTAACAAATTTTTGAATTTTCTCCAAATTAAATTTGTTTTTTACCTAACAATGAAATTTTTAACTAAAATCATGAATTTTCAAAGAATAAAAATTACTTTAGAAAAAAAGACAAGTTTTTAACGTTTTTTTTATTATTCGTGATTTTAGCTGAAAATTAAACTACTTGGCTTAAAAATTAATATACTTAATTGGAAGCTAAACAATTTTATTTTAAATCAAAATTTGCCTCAATCAATGTAATAATTTTTTATTATTAATAATAATAATAAAAATAAACTGTGCAGATTTTTTTAGCGAAAATTAAGCCACTAAAGATTAGGAGAAAAATTCTAATTGCAAATTGCTAATAGCTTCATAAAAAAAAATTATTTAGGACTGCATATAATAATTTTAAAAAAATCTATGAACATAGAAATTGTAAAAAATAGTCAAATTTAATAAAACGATGCGCTGTTGTAATATTTTATCTCTATTGAAACATTAAGAAGGCCGCATTGAGAAATTTTTGACGTCATGTAGAATGTCGCTAATTTACAAGCATTTCCCTATGATTGTTTAAATAAAGTTAAAAATAACAAGAATTTTTTGAAATTGGTAAAAGACAATATATCCATGCTTTCGCAATAATTTAATTGCAAATATCCGTCTCCTCAAGCACTACTCTTTGTTGAAAATGCAACTATTTTTAAAAAGTCGTCTTCATTGGTCAAAACTTTAACTTCTCAGGTCAAAGTTAAACCAATTTGTTAAAAGTTCATTTCCTTTCTTCAAGATTCATCTTTTTGGTTTTAAAATCCAACTGTTCCATTTTTAGGGAATCATTTTCTTAAATAAAAAATTATATTTTGGTTTGTATATTTTGTTGGTTTGAATGCAACTGTTTGAAAATTCATTTTTTTATTTAAAAATACATGTTTCTTGGTTCAAAATGTATCTGCTTGGTTTAGGATTCATCTATTTGGTTAAAAGTTTTTATTTTTACGCTTAATTTCACTGTTTCAAAATATACCTTTTCGGTAAAAATTCATCTTCCTTGTTCAAAAATTGACTTTTTAGCTTGAAAATTTAACTGTTTTTGGTTGAAATTTAATGTCTTTTTATTGAGATTTCTACCCATTAAATGAAAATGGATATTTTTTTGGAGGAGACTTGAAAATGACTATACAGACAATATGAGGAAAGTAGAAGTACGGAATTAGACAGCTTGAGAAAAAGCCAGGAGCAAATGCTATATGGTTAAGATTTTAAACAAAAATTAAAATTTTTAAATTCAGAACAGCAGAAGGCAAGAAAATGCAATTTGACTTTGAAGGAAGCGAGCCACTTTTTTATAAATTGGCGTTGATCAGTTTGAAAGGAAGTAGAAGTACAGAGTTAGGCAACGTGTGAAATATCAAGGGTGAAATTGTATTATGTTACATACGGGATTTAAAAAGTAATAAATAAAAAAAAATAAACTTGAAAGGGCAAAACAGAAGTAGTGACGAAAATTCAAATCGACTCTGAAGCAAGCAAGAAACTCTTTTATAAATAGACGTTGATCAGTGCGAAAGGAAGTAGATGTACAGCGTTAGGCGAAATGAGAAATAGCTCGCGTGAAATTCTATTATGATAAATACTGGATTTAAAAAAAAAATAAAATAAACCTTGAAATGTAAAACAAAATAAGCAACGAATATGCAAATCGACTCTGAAGAAAGCAGGTAACTGTCTTGTAAATTGGCGTTGATCAATATGAAAGAAAGTAGAAGTACAGAGTTAGGCAACATGAGAAATACCGACGTTGAAATTATATCATGATACAGACGGTACTTAAAAATATAAATAAATACGAATAAAATAAACTTCAAAGTGCAAAACAGAACTAGTGACAAAAATGAATATCGACAATGAAGAAAGCAAGATACTCTTATATAAATTGGTGTTAACCAGTATGAGAGGAAGTAGAAGTACAGAGTTAGGCAGCATGCGAAATGGCAAGGTTCAAATGCTATATCACACAGGCGAAGTTTAAAAAAATAAATACAAATAAGATAAATTTAAAATCGCAAAAAAGAATAAAAGTAAAATATGCAAGAAGATTTTGTAGGAAGCAAGAAACTGTTTTATGAATGGGTGTTCATTTTTTTAACTTATAAATGAGCATTTTTTTTTTTAAACTTGGATGAATTATTTATAAAATAAACTCCTTTGTTAAAAATTAATTTTTCTGGTTAAAGGTACATCATTCTAAATGAAAATTCCTGTTTATTATTTTTTTAATAATTTTTTGACTAAAAGTATAGTTAATCCAGTTGCATATTTCATCATTTTATTTAGAAATTAATTTCTTTGGTTAAAGATACATTTTTTCAACTAAAAATTTAACTATTTCATTTTTGGTCGAAAAATTATTGTTTTTTCTTTTCTTTTTTCTTTTTCTTCTTTCTTGTTCAAGAATGGACTTTTTGCCTTGAAAATTCAACTGTTTTTGGTCGAAATTTAATCAATTTTGATTGAGATTTCTACCAATTATCTGAAAATTGATTTCTTTTTGGATGAGAGAAATAGATTAAAAAATGACTACACAGACTATAAGAGAAAAGTAAAACTTTTAGTCAACATAAGTAAGAATGAAATCAAAACAAAAGTGGAGAAGAAAATGCAAATCGATTTAGAAGAAAGCAAAAAGCTTTTTTATAAATTAGGGTTGATTAGTATGAAAGGAAGTGAAAGTACGAAGTTATTCAGCATGAGAAAATCAAGGAGGGAATCCTATATGGTACAGATAGGATTTTAAACAAAAATTAAAAAAATTTTAAATTCAGAACAGCAGAAGTAAAGAAAATGCAATTTGACTTTGAAGAAAGCAAGCAACTTTTTTATAAATTGGCATTGATCAGTTTGAAAGGCAGTAGTAGTACAGATTTAGGCAACATGAGAAATAACGAGGGTGAAATTCTATTATGCTACATACGAAATTTTAAAATAAAGAAATAAAAATAAGATAAACTTGAAACAGAAGTAGTGACGAAAATGCAAATCGACTCTGAAGCAAGCAAGAAACTCTTTTATAAATAGACGTTGATCAGTACGAAAGGAAGGAAAAGTACAGAGTTAGGCTGCGTGAGAAATGATAAGTTTGAAATGCTATATAATACAGACAAGATTTAAAAAAATAAATACAAATAAGATAAATTTAAAATTGCAAAAAAGAATAAAACTAAACATTGCAAAAAGATTTTATATGAAGCAAGAAACTGTTTTATAACTGGGCGTTGATTAATATGGCTTGAAAATTTTCGTTTCTTTTGGTTTAAAATGATTTTTAATTAAATTTTATTTAAAATTTAATATAAAATAAAACTTTTTTTTAAAAATCTGAATATTCTATTTTACGATTTAAACCTGTCGTTTGGTAAACTATTTGTAAATTTTTACCAAACTATTTGGTAAAAATGTATGGATTTGGTTTTAAAAAAAGATCTTCTTTGGTAGTATGTTGATCTTTTTTGTATATTTTCACTTGAAAATTGATTTTTTTAATACAATAATCGAAATTTTTCATTTTTTGTCCAATACCCTTTTATAAAAAATTTATATTTTTAGTTGAAAAATTGATTAATTGGTTAAAAATATATCCATTCCCTTGAAAAAGCATTATTTTAACATCAAAATAATTCATTTAAATTAAAATTAAAAAAATTTCATGTTTTTTTAAAAACTGGTCGTTTTTCATTAAAAATTCAACTATTTGGTTTAAAATTGATATTGTTTAGTTAAAACTTTATGTATTTTGTTAAATAAACCCTTTTTTATAGAAAATTGATAATTTTGGTTGAAAAATTGACTAGTTGGTTAAAAATATATTATTTGAATTCGCTTTTCTCAATGAACTTTGCAAAGGAAAAATTTAATGTTTCAATTTTGCGTTAAAATTTTTTTTTGTAGAAAACTTATTTTTTTCAGTTGAAATTTAATCGATTTGGTCGGAAATTTAAATATTCGGGTTGTTTTGTTGTTTCAAAACTTCAATATTTTGTTGAAAATTGTCTTTTTTCGTACAAAATTAATCTACTTTGTTGAATTTTTTTTATTTGGTTGATGATTTAAGTTTTTTGTTACAAAATAATATTTTTTACATTAAATTTGACTTGCAGAAAGAAAATTTTTATAAGAATAGTTATAATAGTTGCATTTTGTACCCAAAAATATGAGTTTTTAATGGAACAGTTAAATTATTAACAAAAAAAAGACATTTAACGAAATTCTTGAATTTTAAACCGAACCGTTCAATTTTCATTGAAGAAAAAAAATTAAGATAGTTGAAATATCAAAAAAAAAGAAAAAATTTTGTTTGAATTTTTAGCAGGAAAATATGAGTTTTAAAAAATAATTTGATTTTCAAAAAAAAACTAGTTGAATTTTCTACCAGAAAAGACGAATTTTCAACACAAAAATTGAATTTTCAACAAAAAAGGATATCTTTTCGACACAATTTTTGAATTTTAAAAGAAATAAAAAAATTTATTCCGCAACTGCGGAAAAAAGAATATAAATTCAGTGCAAACAAACTTCTGACAAATTAAAATTTCCGCCTAATTTCGTAAATTTCAGTTATTATAGAATCTTAAGGCCATGGGATGAGTAAGTCACATGACCCTCCTACCTTACCGACACTAATTTATTTCCTAACTTATTTTTAGAAAAAGCGCTACATCGAGTTAAAAATTTAGGATAATAATTATAAACATTTGAGGCCCGACTTTAATAAAATTTATGTATTTAGTTAAAAATTTACCTTTTTTGATAGAAACGAAATATGTTTCGGTAAACAAAAATATATGTTATTCAGTAAATTAAACTATTCTATTTTTTATTGAAAATTTATTTCTTTGATTGAAAAAACTATTTAATTTCAAAAAAATTTTTTTGTAGAAAATTCATCATTTAGGTTGAAAACTTCTCTATTTGGTCAATAATTCATATTTTAGGTTGAAAATACATCATTTTCATTAAAAATTAATTTCTTTAGTTCAAAATTAGTTTTTTTAATTGAAAATTTTATTTTTTTAGTGGATGATTCATCATTTTAGTTGAAAATTTACCTTTTTTGTTTTTATTATTCTTTTTTTAATTATCTTTTTCGTTAAAAAATTATCTGTATTGTAGAAAATTAACTATTCTATTTTTTGTTAAGAATTAATTTGTTTGACAATTTCGGTTGAAAACTGGGTTCTTTTTAGCTAAAAATTATTTTTTTTTAAGTGAAGGTGTAACTATTTCATTTCTGCTTGAAAATTTATATTTTTAGTTCAAAAAGCACTAATTTGGCTTAAAGCTCTTTTTTTGTTTTGTTTAAACTTTACTTTAATAACTAAAATTTGAACTATCCTATTTTTTTTGTAAATTTATCTTTTTTTAGTTGAAAATTTATGCATTTGATTAAAACCTACTTTTTTTAAAAAAGTAGGTTATTTTGTGTAGAATCAATTTTTGTGTTAGAAAAAAAAATCTGTTAGAAAAAAAAAAATTTTATATTACAAAAATTTATTTTGTTAAAAATTGTTATTTTAGAAATAAATTTATGTATTTTGTTAAAAATTCGTTTTTTTATAGAAAATTAATCTTTTGTGTTGAAAATTGAACTAACTATTTGGTTTAAAATTAATTTTTTTAAGATTCCTCATTTTAGATAAAAATTAATTTTTGTGTTTGAAAATTATATTTTTTATTATTTTCTTTATTTTATCATTTACGTTTGGCTTTCTTTCCAATTTGAAAGAATACATTTTCCTGCAAAATTTAAATAATTTTATTACTAACAATAAAGATAGAAAATACGATTTTTTTAATCCTAATTCAAAATGCTCAAAAATTCTTATTAAATCAAAAATTATTATACATTCACAGTTTGGCCTAAAATGGGTAGAAACCCTAAAATGTATGTTTTTTTTTCTCTCTCATAACTAATATTTAAAAATCAAAATTTATTAAACATTTTTTATGGAATAATAAAAAAACAGTTTCATTTGATTGAAATGTTTCAGAATAATTTTTTTTTTTTTTTAAATGTCAAGTAAATTATGTATCAGAAGTTAAATAACGTAAATATTAAAATATAATAATAATGTTATATTATATTTAAGGTGTAATGTTATATTAATTACTATATAAATAATGCATTATTATTTTGTAATTTGTTGGTTGATTTTTTTACGGTTATATAAATTAGGTTAAGATTCAAATTAGAAGTTGAACTTCAAGAAAAAAAGACGAATTTTTGCATGAAAAATATATTTCAATCCAAATTGTAATGGTACCAACTCTTGGTAGTAGGCAACCCGCTTGCGCTCACGCAACCAGGTGACTGGTAATCAGCACACAGGGGTCGTCTAGTACACAAGTGACTTGTAGGTGGCTGCTGTTTTCGCATGTGAGCGGAGCGGATCCACGGGATATAAGAGGCATGGATGACCCTTCCCACTCTTCTTCTTTACTTCTCTTTCATAAAATAAATTATCAGATTGCGTGGTTTTTTCCCCTATACGGGCTTTTTGCCCACATATAATATACGTCACTCTTAATTCTAGTCATGTCAAATTTCTCTCAGATTGTGTAACAATGCCTAAACGCGTAACGCACAACAACTGCTTCCAGTCAGTGATGCCAGTCGGGGCCGCCTGCGCGCGCATCATTTTGATCTATTACTGGAGAAATTCTCCCATTGGTCAAACTTTTACGGGCGCGATTCAAAATCAAATTAATTTATAATCCTTAAAATAAAATAAATTAATGATAAGGAATTGTATTGATTTATTTTAATTTGAAGAATTTCAGGTTTTATGTAATTATTTTTAAAAATTAAGCCAATATTTGACAAATAACCATTTTTTTCTGTTTAATTCTAGACAATACTTTACATTTCAGTAACAAATTTTTAAGCTAACACATGTTTATCAAAGAATCCTGAAATTCTTCAAATTAAAATAAATCCATACAATTCCTTATCATTAATTTATTTTATTTTAAGGATTATAAATTTATTTGATTTTGAATCGCGCCCGTAAAAGTTTGACCAATGGGAGAATTTCTCCAGTGGTAAGTCAAAATGATGCGCGCGCAGGCGGCCCTAACTGGCATTACTGCTTCCAGTCCTAGCATTCTTCGGGGAGATCGCTATTCGGGAGTGGCTCTGCTACATGCTGTGAAGACCAGCCGAAAATGCACGAGCACGCATCCGAGCTGGCCCGACATCACCGTGGACGATCTAGCTGCTCCTCAAATTTGTCAGTTTTGAAATCCCGAATTACTTTAGAATCCATAGACATATAAAGTATAGACAGCCAGTGCTTTGATGTACCGCCCTTTCCTGATTAGAGAGAGAGAGAGAGAACGATTTTAGTGAGTACTTCTTTCTCATTCTACTAGAGTCACGTGGGCTGGTGAGCGGAGCGCGCCAACAGTCGACTCGCGCAATCTCACTGACGTCACCAGCCCACGTGACCCCAGTAGAAAGAGAAAGCAGTACTCACTAAAATATTTCTCTCTCTCTCTCTCTCTCTCTCTCTCTCTCTCTCTCTAAGCAGGAGCGTCGGCGGATCTAACAGACTGGCGGTCTATACTTTATATGTCTCTGTTAGAATCATTAGGCCTCGTGTAAAGCCGAGCAGGAACCCCACCTCTCCCGACTTCACGAATGACGATCTATAGCTTTAGCCTTTAGCTACTCCTCAATTTTATTTAGTTTTTGGCATCCCGAGTTACCTTAGAACAATTAGAATTAAACTTATTTGCTGCATATCTTACTCATATTTTTAGTAAAAAATTATTTTTTAACTAGTAAAACCGAATTTTTGATTGTAAAATTTTCTACCTAGGAAATTTCTTTAAAAAATAGATTTGTTAACTAAAAATTTTGGTTCATACTAAAGTTTGTAGCAGAAAAAATTAATTTTGATCCCAAAAAATGCGAAGTTTCAACGAAAGAAATTAATTTTTAACTTTAAAAAATTTATTTTTGAGGAAGAATAATCCGCCACCAAAAAATATAAATTCATAATTTAAAACTAAAACAATAATTCTTTGATCAAAAATGGAATTTTTAACGATAGAAATTAATTTTATAGTAGAAAAGATTAATTTTTAACCAAAAATAAAACCGTTAAATTTTCATTAAA
>JAAAKG020139849.1:0-12255 GCA_010014905.2 Druon quercuslanigerum | reverse complement strand
TGCATTATTTCTCGAGTTTTTTGGTGGAAAAAAACAATTTTTTTATCAAAATCTACCAATGGATAAATCTACAATTTTGTTCTCTACCCCTGTTGTTGTGGTAGGGGGGGAAGAGACAGTGGAAGGGAAGAAAAAAAAGGGGGGAGAGCTAGGTAAGGATAGCGAGTAGGAATTGTATTGGGGGGGGTGAGATGAGAGGAATGTAGGATAAAGTTAGGATGTGGGAATTGAATGTTGACGGCGTTGGTGCCCGGTGCCTGGATGGTGCCGCGCAGAGAAGCGGTAACCGGGGTGAGATCGGGCGGTGGTCCGGCGCTGCCTAGTTGCGCGGCTCTGGTCGTACGGTGGCCGCCGCGCGTTTTCGTTCTTCCAACCAAACGTCCAGCTCTTGCATCCCTCGGGGGACGTTGCGTTGACTAGAGGGGGGGGGGGAGCTGCACCCGTCGGATGTCCCCCTTGATTAGGCGCTTCCACGCCGACAGACCGTCCATCAGTAGCAAAGGTTCGGTCTGCGTCTGCCGTCGGGTGCGTGTTCCACCCTTACTTCGTTTAGGAAGTATAAGGAGGTGGGGGGGTTGATGAGGTTTTTTTTTTACAAATCACAATTTAAAGTTCGCGGGAATTGCTATACGCAATAATATGGAAGTACAAATACGATCTATTATATAAAAATTTAAATTTAATTAAAATACAATTTTAATTTATATATATATAAATGATAAACAAAATGATTCTAATCTTGCGACATTAGTTCCCGAGTCATTACTCTTGATAATCACGAGTGAAGTACAGTTCCTGTTCAAAGTCTAAGTTTCGCCGGTGGTTGCCACAGAAGCGCTTCGCGGGCGGTTCGGTGGGCGACGGCGAGAAACTCTCGGGCGTTTCGAAGGCCGAGAGTAAGAGTACGTCCGCTTCGCTTTCGTCAGAGTGTGCGCGATTATCCGGGGTGCTAGGAGGGCACTGTTCCGGCAGGGCGGCAGGCAGCGGCTCGTCAGTAGTCGATTGTGTCGTATCATCCTTCGAGTAAGATGGAGCGTGAATGTCCTCCTCACGAATTTCTATAGGTATGAGCCGGAACTTCATTAATTCCCCCGGCGCTGGTAATGGCACTGACGGTGCAATTTTTAACTCCCGCGGGCAAGGCGGGGAGTTCGGACAGTTACGGACTATCGGACGGCTGGGGCCCGCTTTCGAGGAGTCACCTCGACGGACGAAATTCAATGGAGGAATAACATACCGCGGATCGCGACAAAATCCTGGCAGTGGCAACGCCCGTGCGTTATTCCGGTCCTGGAACGGAGGTCGTTTGCGGGGATCCCGCGTACCGTCGACCCCTCGACGGAACTCCAACAGATTCCAAGCTCCGGCGATGAGCAAGTCAAATTTTCGGGGAGTATAGTGTGGCCCAGCAACTCGTGGCGCGGCAGCACCGACAGCTAAACGTTTCTCCTGCTCGGCTTCCTCCTGTCGACGCGCTTCTGCTTCTTGCTGGCGACGTCCCTCTTCCTCGCGTATTCGACGGGCCTCTTCCTCTCACCTTTGCGTCTCGGCGCGCAGCCGATTTCGTTCTTGGTTCGCCAAGCGAACTCGTTCCGCGTTGGCGGCTCGTCGGGCGACGATTCTATCCTCCCGTTCCGCGGGAGTGAGAGCGGCTTCCTCCTCCTGCCTCTCCCGACGGCGCCTCGTCCGGCGATTAGGTCGCGAAACCCTGTTTGCCCTTGACATTAAAGGGTTTGGATCGGGTCGCGGCTCCGTACACGCGTCGGACGTGCTGAACTATCGGCGAACACCCACCTGTCAATCTCGCTCGGCCCGCTTTCTTCCCTTTCAGTACTGGCTTGATAACCTTTCGGCCAACAAGGCAGTACTGAAAGAGTCGGACTGTTCGAGAGGAGGACAACCTTTTGGCCGAAGCTCCACCGAACAGTGAAAGGCACTGAACGAACTGGCACTTCCGCGATAGGCACTAACTGGGGGTTACCCAGGCACCACGCACACGAAAGCGGCACGAATTAACTCGCGATAGGCATCACTGGGAGTCCCAGGAACCACACAAGCGAGAACGACACGAAAGCACTGTTGTTGTCCTAGAAGAAACCGGGAACGCGAATGCCACGTTGAAATCACTGTCCGAATGCGGCACGAATCCGGTAGGTGTAACACGGCTAAAAAGGGAACTGGGATGTCTCGATGATAGTTTGAGAAAAAAACCGAGTTAGTTGGCAGTAAATACTTATTTATGCGAGTGAAGGCAGAGCGGATCTGACCTCCGTAAAGTTCGTACAAGTACTGACTCTCGATGTCAGAGAGTCGCTCCCGGTGACCGAACGCTAGGCGGACCGAGAGCAGTGGGAGCGGCGGCGAGCCCGCTGATAGGCTGCGAGACCGACAACGGAGTCGCAGCCAAACAGTGGGGGATACGCTGCCTTGAACGCACTACCTCGGTCTCCGAGCGTCGACGCCGGAATTTGAGAAAATTAATAAATTTTAAATGAAAATTAAAAATATTAGTAATTATGCTAAACATCTGAAATTTTAGAATTAACCTAAGTGATATCCTAGCTTAATTTTTCCGAAGGAACGATGAAGCTAGGGTGAATAATATGGTCGTTGGAGTTTTTGGCTATTATTATTATAAATAAAACTATTAAAATTCAAAATTATTGTTTACAAGCCTCCACCCGACCTTACTATTCCGTCTTAGTTTATATATTTTAATATTTATCAATTCGCTACGTTTCTAAAGTATTATTAATTACTACTACTAAGTAATCTACTTGCCCTATTCTAAATTAGAATTCAGATCCTGTAAATAACAATGGTACTGCATAAATTTATAGTAGACATGACCAAGGTGGGTGGGGGGTCGATTACATTTAATATTTTTTGCATTTGATTTTAATTAAATTTTTTAAGTTTTATTTCTCTCGAAAAGATACCCAACCACTTTCCGCCATCAATTAATCCACTCAACCGAATCTCGACTCGACGGCGGGGTATTTTAATTTTGTTTAATTATTCGTTCATTTGCTAAAATTTTAATTTTGTTCTTTTGACTATCCTACCGCCGTTTCGAGCCGCATAGGAGTGAGTGAGAGGGCACTGGCGTACGTGCTTCGGTGCTGTCGCAGTTTTTTCGTTCAGCTCGAAAACACGACGGCAGGCCCGTGATTTTGGATGGTCGGGGCCTTTCCGGCCATTAAGGCTATTCAGGCACGCGGCAGATGTACCAGAACAATGCTAATAGTTTTATGGTGGGTAAGCAAACTCGTCGACAGAATCTAAAGAGCCCTCAAGTTTGTCACGTAAGACCTTCACTCGAAATTGCCTCTTGGGAAATTCCGAGCGAAAATCACGTAGACAGATTGATGGACCCTGGAGGTTCTCATTTTGTCCGACTGACATAGAACAACGATGTTGGAAAACTTCCAGGAAATGAAGGTGAACATGTCACAGAAAATTCACATGATGAACTCTCACTTGGACTTCTTCCCAGAAAATATGGGAGCTGTTAGTGATCAACATTGGAAAGATTTCATCAAGATATCGCTACAATCGAAAAAGGTACAAAGGTAAGTGGAGTGTGAACGCTTTAGCAGACTACTGTTGGAATCTCATCACTGATGAACCAAATGCTCAACATCGTCGAGCATGCAAGAGGAAAAGTTTCAGATCACAACTAGCAATTTATTATTATTTTCCAACAAGAGCTAAAAATATGAAGAATAGATATTTTAAAGACGCAGTACAATGATTCGCTTCAAGTACGTGTAAGCCGTGAAATTGGCAACTCCGTAGAAAGAGACAACTTATCTACCATGTGTCTTTTGAACTGTCATAGCCTGTGCTGCAGAAAAAAGGAGGCCAGATTCGGATTTAGCACAAAAAACCACTTTGAAAATGACATATCTTATTCCATGAGCACATAGGTCACATTTTGTTGACCAGTTTATTCAGAAAAAAATGAAAAAGCTTTGAAAACTTTGAAAGTTTCAAGAAAATAAAAATTTTTTCTTAAGATACCTGGAAAGATATTTAAAGAATATTTATTTTGTAAATTTAATTCGTAAGGAAACTCTGAAAAGGTATCAAAACATATAAAAATATTGCTACAAAGTTCAAAAGCGTCTAGAAGATTTAAGGTAAATACTATTAAATTTAAAAGATTTCTCAATATTTTTGAAACTATCGTTTAAGCTAATTCGAAATTTTCACAAAATTTTTCAATATCCTGAAAAATAAAAATATTATACTTTTTCAACACCTTAAATCTTTAAATTTTTTTAATTTTCTCAAATAATCTTAAAAAATAAATATATTCATATAACTGTGAAAACAAATAAATAAACAAATTTCAAAAACAAATATTTATTTTTAAGCTTATTTTGAATTCCAAATTATTTATGCTTTAAAATTTTAATTTGGGTGAATCTTTTTTTTCTTTCGTGACTGATAAATCTTTTTCGGTTGAATACTATTTGTTTAAATTATTATTCTTGTATTACAGTTGTTGTTGAGAATACACTTTGAAATTAAAGATTTAGTCAAAACGAAACTTTGCTCTAGTGGACAGAGAAACCGCGACAGTCACTATAGCCCCAGGTATACCAGTGAGCCTCCAGTGAGCCTTCTTAGAATAAGCTAGTTTAAATGAGAGTGGCCAGATTTGCGTTAACGCAAGTTGCTTCAGGGACTCCACTTTTTCGAGAGAGAGCGAATGCTGAACACGCTCTTTTGCCGTCGCGAAAATGATCCGCACTCGTAATTATGCTGGCTTATTCTGGACAGGCCTACAGTAACTCGCCTGCGTAACTCGGAACTATGTGATCACTTTACCGCCACGCAGCTGCGTAATCGTTATTTTCACATATGGAACGCTCCTTAATGTACAGGTCAGCATTGCTTGAAGTTTCGAAAATTCTCATCGAAATTATAGCTATAATATTATTATATTTACCAATGCATCTGAGGATCAGCGCTGAAGACAAGAGCAGGATAAATACAACCTTCATATTTACGAATTTATGGGACTTGTTCAATTCAATGTTCGTAATGAATATTTTGGGGCTTCATCAGATTGTAAATTGTGCACCGTAGTCATTCTATTTACGTGTTAAAGTGTCAAGATTGCCAATCTGTGGCATTAAGTTTCTAAAAGAGTTAATACTTTAAAAATCTTTTAAGTTTTTAGAGACTCAGATTTTATTGTTTTTTTTTGTAATATTCTATAAAAACTTGGCCAGCTACAAAAATATCTAAATCATTGTCGTGACTTTTTTAAATTTGTGTACAGGTTCTTTAAGATTGAAGGACAAAGCGTCGACAGCTGTAATTTGTTGACTCAGAATTCTTTTTTTTTTAATCAAAAAAGCAATGAATAATCATTACGTTCTCATCATGATGAGAAGATATAATTTTTAATAGAAAACTAAAAATCGCGGATTTCTTTGAATCTCCAGGTTTTTACACCACATAAATCCAGAAAAACTTGTTTTTCGATGGTGTCTGTGATCGTCGTCTGTATAATGGATGACTTTCGAAACATTATTCGGATTAGATTGTGATTTGGCAAACGCTTTTAGGGACCAGAAAGAAAGATCAAGTTCGTTAACCAGCTATCTCTTATAAGAATTCAAAAAGTTAGAGTATATACCTTTAAAAAAAAAATTACCAGATTTATAGCAACGGTAAAATCCCAAAAATGAAAGGCATAAGTTTTTGTTTTATTCGTAAAAAACAGCCTTCAATGTCTCCTACGAATAAACTATATTTATTTTCTAAATTCAAAAGTCTCCTGAAAAAAGATCCCTAAAAATTCCGTGGATTTATTTTTTTGAATAAGTTGTCCCGCTTCTGGATCGAGAGTTACAGTCCTAAGAATCTTATTTAACCCTTTGCTGCATTGTGGTCCTTATACGGACCACCTATTGTATCACCTGATTTTATTTATAAAACTTATAATTATTGGTGCTTATAGACGTTAATAGATTTCTCTGTTACCTCAGAGCTTTTTCCATTATACTATTTGGACCAAATTTATATTTTATTTGTTGTTATTTAGTCATAAATAAACAAATACCAAAAAACGCGTTTTTTCGGATAAACTCATTTCCTACCTTATTTGTATATCGCTTTTGATAAAGCTGGGAACTTAGGAGTTTTTCAGGTCGCTGATTACGAATCTGCCGTCAATTTGGCAAATTCCAAATAGCGCATTCAAAATGGCGGACGAAAAGCTTAAAAATAGTGTTTTAAGCTGAATATTTTTGCTCGGAAGTACTTGGGGTCGCTTAGTACAAATTTCGAAACATAATTTAAATTTTGTCAAACTTGAGACGGCTAATTCAAAATGTAAGAATAAAAAATTTTTGGATTCTCCTTATTGGAATTGAAATATTAAAATTATAGTTGCAGATTCGTGCTTTGAGACCCCAATAACCCCCAAATAAGAATTTTTATATAAAAATAACCCATGGAAGAACGTGCGCATTAAAGGGTGAAGCCCTTTTTGGATGCCCACCCATTCATTCATATCTCCCAGCAGAATTATTCTTTCAGGGTGATCGCAAATATTTATCATGTCATTTAAAATGTCTTAAAAGGCGTATTTTACTTCTCTGGGATCACTAACAATAGGAGCGTAACAAGAAATGATAAATAATCTTCTGATTCCTATTTTCATTCTAGTCCACAGCAATCTGGGGGATACGAAATCATGATCTCCGAGATGCTGCTTCGCTCTTTCAGCCAAAATCCGACCTACTACTAATCGACGATGTGTTTCTCTATCTCCGGACCATATTTTAAATCCGCCCTTCAGCAACCCGTTTTCTATGTCCCTACTTTCGCATCCCTTTTTCTTTGTTTCAGCCACACATAAAATATATAGTTTGCTTAGGTGCATAGTTTCTCGTAATTTATTTAACATTCACCCCCTTCCCCTAATAGCTTTCCAGCTTCGGTCCTCCAGTGGCGGAAAATTCTAGGAATTGCGGACTTCTCGAATCCCCACCTATTGGCACGATATTTAGTGTGCGCATGCGTAAATCACCGGCGCAAATCATGGAGAAGATAGTACACGTAGTAGTGTAGTAGTAGCACAAAAAAGTACTTTCCCACAAAAAAACAACCAATTTGCCACCAAATAGATGAATTTTTAACTAAAATGATGAATCTTCAACTGCAGTAGACTAATTTTCCACAAAAAATAGGAATTTTTAATCAAATACATAAATTTCTATTTAAATAAGATAAACTAACTAACTAAAAAGTAGTTACGTTTTCGAAAAAGTCATCAATTTAACGTCCAATCACAAAATTGATGAAAACTCCTATAAAAACAAAATAAGAATCCATCGACGAAATTTGGACCACAAGAATTGAACAAAAAATGCTCCATTTGTAGTCTGAAAAAAATCCTTGTTAAGAACAAAAATTTCATACCAAAATACAGAACAGGAAAGATGGAGATGCTGCTGTTCCTGTCGGCTTTAATTTTTATTTTTTTGCCTTGATAAGGGTGCCGGGTGAGTGTCGAAACGTCGGTCATATAATTTTATTTTTTATTTTTCAATGTTCTTTTTTCTGATTTGATGATAATAATAATAATAAGAAGAAGAAGAAAGACGAAAGAAAGGAAAAGAGAAGGAAGGGGATGTGGTTGGTTGCCTTCTCATTTTTCTTTCCTCTCTTTTATTATTGTATAACATTTTTGTTTTGAACAAGGATTTTTTCAGATTACAATTAGAGAATTTTTTTGTTTGATTGTTGTGGTCCAAATTTGGTCGTTGGATTCTTGATTTTTTGGCAGGAGTTTTCACCAAAGCCGTCAATTTTCAAATAAGATGATGAATGTGCTGCTGGAACAGATGAATTGTAGAACAAAATGGCGAGGTTTGAACTATAAGGATAAATTTTTAACTAGAATAATTATATTTTCAATCGAACATATTAATTTTTAAACAAAGATTACTTTTCAACCCAGAAGTTTAATTTCTTCCAAAAAAGAAGAATTTTTAACTTAAAAAGCCCATTTTCTGACTTGAACGGTCGAATCTTTAAATAGAATAGTTATACATTTTATGTTTAAAAACAATGATATTTAAAGACAAAATGAACAATTTCACAAAATGAGTTACATTTTTATTTTATCTTCTTATATACTTCAAATTCTGTTTAAAATCCTAAGTTTTTAAGCATTAATTTTCTAATAAAAAGGGACGATAGCGTATCAAAGAAAAACAACAAATGTTCAATCAATCATGAATTTTTTACGAAAATCATGAATGTATAACTGCACTTGGTGCATTTTAAACTAAAATAATAAATCTGTAACTGCAATAGTTGAATTTTTAACAAAAATAAATAAATTTTCAACAAAAAGAACTAAAATAGTTTACTAGTACATTTGCAGTAAAAAAATTGAATTTTCAACAAAATGGCTCATTTCCCAACCAAAGATATGAGGTGCACATGAAAATTATGAATTATTTACCAAAAAAATGGAATGTTTAACCATAAAGTTTCAACTCATAACCAATTAATTTAATTTTTATTCCAAACAAGGTAAATTCTGAAAAAAGAAAAATTTTTCAGTCAAGAGGGTCAGAAAAATAGAATAGTTAATAGGCTATAGGTACACTTTTGTATATGGCTCAAAGTTTCCATTTATACTGCAAATACTAACAGATTTTTACGAATATTTTTTTTTAATTTCTTCAAACTATGTCAATAAACTAATTCTGCTAATTAAACTTGAATCAAGCCATACCTTTCTCATTTCAGTTTTTGTAACTCGTTTGCATCTCATAAATATGAAAGGGTCATTATTTACGAGCAATTTAATGCGCTCCAGGGAGTCTGCCTCGTGACTTTTACGAGCGACGATGGAGAGTGCTCGATAATCCAAACAGGGCTCCACTGAGCGTCACGACTGTTTTGTTTTGAAAACAGATGACAGGTCCACAAAAAAAGTTGTCTGATCTGTCTACGAGACTAGAGTATCCTTATTTAAATTATAATTACCCTTAAAAAGATTTATTGCTCTTGGAACCTTACGTTACCGTTACTGATAATTACGAAAAAATTTCGTATTTTTACGAAACATGTATCTGAAAGACGATGCCATTAGCGCTACTGAAAATTTCAAGTTTTGTAAAATTCCGAAATAAATTTTTAACAGTGTATATATTATTATGAAATTATTTAAATTTTAAAAAAGAGTAACACGAATCCGCTGTGGACTCGCCGAAAATACACCTTGTTACAGGAATTAAACTTAACTAGACTTATGTTATTTAGCAGTATAAATTACCGTCTAACCATGGTCCAGGTCTAGACAAAGGAGAAGCAGCATCAGACGGTAATTCGGGCGATGACAAGGAGGTAAATTGGCAGGTAAGTAAACTAGCCAAATTTTTAAAAATAATAATCTGAGTTTTCGCCCTGGACCTCCCCTGGCCAGGTTAGAAAAACAGAAAATTGGAAAACTCGGTTATAATATATATAATGCTTTTTAGTTAAAAATTAAATGTTCAAAAATGGTATTTAAATGAAAAGATTAGAATTTGTAATTTTATTTTATAATCAGATCACTTCATTGAAAGGGCATTATTTAATTACATAATTAATATATAAAGAAAGAAGACGTTGGAAAACTTCATAATGTATGGAATGTAAAATAGACATCAGTATTTAAATATTACTCAGGACCAGTAAAATACCTAACTTTATAACTGAAAAGAATAAACTTTTAACAAAAAATAAATAAATAACATTTTTTCACTTAATTAAATTTTTTTATTTAAAAACTTTCTTTTCAGCAACAAAAATTGAAAAATTTAACAGAATACATACAATTTCACTAAATAGTTGAGTTTCTAGCCAAAAAAGATAAAATTGAATGAAAACATATCTAGTTAGAAGGATTATGATATATTCGTATTAAAAAGAAAAAGAAAAAATTTATGCCGAATTATTTCAATTTCAATAAAAAAATGCAAATTCTTAACTAAAATATTATAACTTTTACTGTTATGTTTAATTTTCAACAAGAAATTTAAATTTGTAATAAAAAAAAATCTATCACGAACAAACAAGATAACTTTTCCACCAAGAGAGTAATCTTCAAAAAAAAAAAAGAATTTTCAAAGAAGTAAATGAATCTTTAACTAAAACAGAAAATTCCTCAGCCAAATCAAAAAAAAAAATTAATTATATATAGAAGTGGTTCAATGTCGAGATTGAAAAAAAATTTCAACAACAGAAAAAATAGTATCCAAAAAAAATATAATAAAATTTCTGCCAAAAGTAGGTATTGTGAACTAAAAATGAGAATTTTCAGCAAAACCGTTGATTCCAACGAAATCGTTCAATTTAAAAGAAATATCACTTCGCGAAAAAAATGCAATAGATAAGAATGATTATTAAAAAAAATGAATCTTATACACAAAAATATGAATTTGCAACGAAAAGATTATTTTCAATAAGAAAGTTTTGAAATTTCGATATGCAATACAATTCGTGGATTTTGCGATGTTCTCCTACTGGAACATCATTGGCTCCTTCTATACCAAATGGGCTAACTTGGTGCGTGAATATGTTTATTTTTGCTCGATCCTTGACATCAGGATAATGTTCAGCTTGAAATAGTCCATTCAAAACATTTTGCTTATTTGATAGTGTTTTGACTAATGCAAAGGCGTCACGATTGGCTCCTCATAACACATATTTCCCTAGGGGCGGCATGGCGCATTTTCGTCCACTATCATTGTGCAAATAAATTCCTGATTTTGCACGAAAAGTATATAATTCAATTGAAACTGCTCGGTTCGAGTTTCCAATGGGACAGAATCGATAAAATGGAAGTTTTTCAATTTTAACTCCAAATAATGCAGAATAAGGGGGCCGGCTGGGCGAAGTGAAACTGACCTTATAAGCTAGCTTAATAGGGACGTCCACAGTTTCCCTTATGAAATTTTTGTTAATTGGAAAATCCGCTGATAATCGAGTGCTATCTGCTTCATGTTGTTCTATTTGGCTAACCTTGTGGGTACACACGTTTATTTTTGCTCGTATTCCTTGTGGACCAAGAAGCATATATAATGCACGTAAAATAGTATTTTTACTTTCTCTTATTTCGATCATTGCTAAGGCGTCACCAATAATTGTTGACATTAAAAAGTATACTCCGATTAGCTCGTCTTTGATACTATTCTTGTGAATTCTCAAATAAATTCCTGAACGGGGTAAGAACTCGTATAACTGAATTGCAAGTACCAGGTCCCGATTATTTATGGCAAGAAATCGTTCATATAGAAGTTCTTCTATTGTCATTTGGAATAGTGTAGAATAGGGAGGACTGCTAGATAAAGACGTGGACCTGACCTGAAGAGTCTGCTCGTCATGAACAGAAGACGTGGCATGGGCAGAATACATGGCAGGAGCAAAAGGCATATTAGGAACAGGATGGACAACAGGATAATGCTGAATGTCAGGAGCAGAATGCATGGCAGAAGAATGCACCCCGCCTGGAACAAAAAACAAAAAATTAAATATTTTTAAAATATGCAATTATACTGTAAATACAGAAACAATATGTGCAAATCCGGCTCTAATTTATGGGTAACATTTCCATGTAACAAATATCAAGCTTAGTGATGTGAATGGTACCAATACATAGGTATCGTTTCCCTAGGACTTGAAGTACAAAACGTCACCCAGCGTTTTTTTTCTGAACTGGGTCTGAATGGCGGACTATGGGCTACTTTGATAAATTTTGTTTAAAAAATCCGTGAAATTTTGGTAGAAATCACCTAGAGGATGAAATTTTTTTTATGTAAATATAATTTCTCCAAAAATATAGAAAAAGTTCGCGAAAAATTGTTGACCTTGAAAAGCTATTTTGAAGATAGCAATTTGTGTGAAAAATTTGATTTATTGAATATTATTATTATATAGATATCATATTTTATGCTTTAAGAACGCTTTTAAAAACATTTGTGCATTCTGATTCCAAGTCCAACCTATAACTTAATGTACCACTGAATGATTCTGGGAAAAATACATTTGAATCTGCTTTTTCAATTCCAGTCTTTAAAGAAATGCGCTTTTTGTATTAAATACATATGAATAATATAAATATTAATACTATCATATATATACATACATATATATCCGGATTTCAAAAAATTCAAGAAGTTGTTGATTTTAATGATATTTGAATATCGCACGCGAAATTATATATATATATATATA
>JAAAKG020139848.1:0-12255 GCA_010014905.2 Druon quercuslanigerum | reverse complement strand
TTCACCATAACTTTTTCTATCTCGCCTCGGTCTAATGAGTCAAACGCTGCCTTTAAGTCCACGAACATTGCTATCATGGCCCCTTTTCCCCTTTAATCATCTTATTTACTAGATAGTTCAGAACAGATATGTTGTCCATCACCCCCATTCCTTTTCTAAACCCTGTCTGATTTGATGGCTCTATCTTTGTTTCCTTAACTTCTTTCTTCAATCTCTCCGACAAAACAGTTATATATACTTTATGGAGTGTTGCATGAGTACCAATTTAAGAAATTAAAAAGGATGTTTTATTCTGCCTATATGAAACAAACCTTTTCGATATTCAAAAAAGGACAATAGTATATTATTTAGTGTTTCTTTCACGTCTCTATGTCACATCGATTGACCTATTGTTTAAATCTTTGACCTATCATTTGAATCTTTTATGACCTACCTTAACTTTTTTAATATTGAATATATAAATGATATATTTGTTTGCGTCTCCAAGACGCATCGAATGCCCAAATTAAGAACCTCTCATAACCCACAAAAACCTGCTAATATCGATTTAAATTTTGTTAACAAAATTATTTTCATTGTTTATACACGGAGATAAGTTTCGGGAGATTCATGCACGGCCCTGCTTCTTGATTTTATTAGGATTTGGTGTGAGAACTAAGATCTTGAAACCCTAGCTTCTAAAGCATAGGTTTTGAAGTTTCAGGAATTTAGCCAATCCCCTTTGCTATCAGGTCTCGAATTATATGCTTTTAGATCATAGAGTCCTAGAGTTTCAAGATCGTAAAATTGTAGCTCTAAAATCCCGCATTGTCGTGAATTATTCTCTTGACATTTCTTTCACTGTAGGAGAATTTCTTTTATGTTGGACATATAACAGTAGTGCATTTAATGCAGTTGCTCGCGTCTTAGAGTTGCGTGAATTCAACTACTGACGAACTTTCTATGACCAATGTTGATTGATTTATAATTTCATAGCTACTTAGACAGTTAAAAAAGTCACATTCTTTCTATGAGGTTTTAATTTGGAATATAAAACCACCGTAAGTTAGAAAGTTGTTAATCGTAACGGAACAGATCAATTTACATTTTGGTTTGTTCCCTAATTTTCTGAAAATAATATTTTCGGTAAGACAGAAACATAATATAATATTCAAAGTAACCATTTTTTCTTTTGTTAAGGAAAAAATAATAATTCAAAATTTTGTAACTACTTTCCTTGAATGTACAATATTTAATTTACGAATCATCCATTTTTTTAAAAGAAAATTAATATCTAAACTCAGATTCTGATAAACATGTTTTTCTTTCGGGCAGTAACCAATTTGAAAGGATGGAGGAACATCAAAGAGCTGCTGGATCCACGTAGGAAGCTTTAGGAGTCTTCGCAACATCTACAGTCTCTTCAGAATCTGCTGGTAAATAACTTGTAAATAACTTGTATTAAATGTCACAGTTTTTTGACGAATTTTCGACCACCTTCCCATTGTTAGACGCTGACATTGGGATTCTTTGAAATTGTCACAGACTGTCACAAGTCGCCCCCCCCCCCTAAAACTGTGACCTCCTTTATGGAAGCTCCCTATGCAAGCGGCAATTTTCGGGGTATCGAACGTTGAGGCTCACTAAACAAATCTTAACCTTTGACTTTAGTAATTAGTCAGTTATTTGTAACCTCTCTGGTGTCCATCTAAACAATATTCCTTTCACTTAACAAAATTCAAAAGCTTTGGTAAAAATCAAGGTCTACTTTTCTGATTTTTTCAATGTTTATAACGACATTCAGGAATTTTATTTTTGGTCAAAATAATTACGTCATTTTCTTTTTTGAATGATAGTTTAAAAACCTCTGTTCTAGAATAGGAGTTCCTAAATAATAATTCAGTAAATTTCTTTATTTCTTTAAATCTTTATAATGATTGTTATCAATCTTATAAGTAATTCTTTAATTATTATTTTTATTATTATTCGCAATAAATATTTTAGGATAATACTGTTTAGATATTTTCTAAAATGAATTTGGGACGTTTTCAGAAAAACTTAATTAAAATCTGTTTAAAATTTACAGTAACATATATACTTTTTATGTACGACCTGTTAATATCCTGATTATTACATTTTTCAGTCAAATTATGTCCAATTCGCATGGAGTGTTTGGAAATAATATTTTCTGTAAATTATTAATTAAGATTTAATAGTAACATGGTGCATTATTAAAGAAATACTTCTTTACAAGACAACTTGTTGTTTCAGAAATGCAGTATTCAGAGTTATACAGTCAATTATACTTTCTAAATCATCTTTTAAATATTATAGGTATCTGAAAACAACACTAATAGAAAATTGAGTAAAATGTTTTTAACTTAAAATTTGAAATTATTCACTTAAATTTTTATTGCTTTTTAAAAAAAACTCTTCTTACATTATACCATTTTACTAAAATAAATTCTGTTTTTTCTTTAGGTTCTACAACGAATGCAGAGTTATAGAAACATTCAGACAGGCGAGTCGATTTTGAGTCCCTCTTCTTCCCATCATATCGGGGAAGAAAGGTACGAAACGGTACGGAACCAAGTTCTACTAACAACTGCTTATCACATAGTGAAAAAATCAGTTTCAATATTTTTTAGAATAGATTGATAGGACTTTTCTGGGTACTGTGGGGCATTTTTAATGCAAATGCTACTGGTGCTTGTGAAATATTTTCCCAAATCTTAAGGGTAAATTTTAAGTGTTAAAAAATTTGAAAAACATTATTTATGGTAACAGGAAAATATTCTGTGACTAAATTTTCCTGTGATGCGATAGATTTGGTTAATTCCATAGTTGTGTGATCTTTGTTTCTGGTAGCTATTTATAAATTTAATTTTCTTATATAATTTCGAGCTTCAAATTAACGTCAAGTTTTCCTCTTTAAAACAATTTTAATCATATAGTTGTTAAAGGATATGTAAAAATTCATATTATATATTTAGTAAGACAACATTTATATTTGATTTAAAGAAATAAAAACTCGAATAAAATTACGTTTGGCATAAATATATGTAGAGGGAAACTTCTTCCAACATTAGTCCACCTTTTTTACCGACGGTAAATGTGTTAAATTATGCTACTTTTTTTTTACAAATCTAAGGACAAATTTAAATCATTTTGAAAAAACTTTGTAAGATTTAAAGAAATGACTATTTTGTCTTTGATATTTTTTGTTTAAAAATTCATCAATTTTCTTAAAAATTTGCCTTTTGGGTAGAAAATTCAATTACTTGGTTGAAATAGATTTTTTTTGTTTAAAAAGTCATATTTTCGGATTGAAAATTAAACTTTTTAGTCAAGAATTGATCTGCTTCGTTCAAATTAGTCTTTTGTGGATAATTTCAACTCTTTTTGTATCAAAGTAAAAATATTTTTTTGTTGAAATATCGACTAATAATGTTTTTTTGCGAGTTTATGTTATTTGATTGAATGTTCAACTAATACTTGGTTAAAAGTTGGACTACTTTGTTAAAAATTCATTTTTTTTAAACGTGATTCATTATTTTTGTGAAAAATTCTTGCCATTGGTTGAAAATGTAAGAATTTTGTTGAAAATTTATCCTTTGGTAGACAATTTATTTATTTGGTTGATAATTCAATCATATGATTTAACCTGAACATTTTGTGGAAAATTTATATTTTTGAGAATAAAAAATTTTTCTTTAAGATTCATGGGGAAATTAATTATAATTATTTATTTGGAAAAATGAATTTTAAGAAAATATAAAAAAGATTTCGAAACATTTCTGTTGAACAGGTGGAACTCGAAATTTTGATATAGTTTTTGATTTCTTTGGCATTAGTGATTATTATATTGAATAACTATTGAAATTATTACAAAAAATAACATTACAAATATGATTTATTTTAATACTAAGTGAACTTAACAATAATTGTGTTATAAACACATGAAATTATAATTTAACTGTCATAATGACAGATTAAAAGTAGTTACTAAAGACAATAAACATTATCTCTAAAAATTATTTACCAATTAGAATACATAAATAGTTAACTAAAGATATGTTTATAAAAGTCACAACTTTCATACCGACAGCATTAGTTGTGTGGTAAATATCGGTTTGAGAAGAGTCGCGGACGTTAAGCCTTTTCCATCGCGTCCAGTACTCGGATAGCTGACTGTTTTCGATGTGCGATTAGGATGTGTATATTCATTGCTATTTAACTATGTCGAGCGGGGGAGGTTTGACGCCGAGGATGACACTGTGTACACTCTCGATAGCCAGGGATTATACAATTCAGTGACTAAATTCAAACTTGGCATTCGAAGATGGTTTTCTGCAGTTTTCCTCTCCCCTGGCCAAACGTCCAAGCAACTACGCGTACACCTAATAAAGTCGGATGAAGCCGAGAGTTATCACGGGATACGCAATTGAATTTATATAGTGATTAGAAGCCAAAAGTAGTGAAGCGAGAGTGTTTATCAGGTCCTTACCCAATACCCAATGAAGTGGAGTCGTTCGGCGATAAACATACTCGTTCTAAAGGTAGCGAGAAGGATCCGCGGGGTAGGTTTTTGTTTTACCGCTAATTGTAAATAAAGGCATAGAAAAACACGTTAAACCGAAGTTCTACGGTACTTAAGTGAACCAGCTTACCTAAAATATTATAACAACAACTATCAGGTTTCTGCAAACTGTTAGGATTATAAATGAGGTTTTTTGTGATAAATGAACTAGACGTGTTTTAAATGTTCGCATTTAACTATTTATTTTGAATAAGCACTTGCCACATTTAATTGTATTAATTAAATAATCTATTTAGAGAAAATTTCAAAGATATTTTTTATCCCAAAGTTAGATAAAAACGCGATAGAAAAATGCTGAAAATTACATTACATGTCGTAAATGTATTATAATTATTATTGTGAATATAGCAGTCATATACTTGCCAACTGTTTACGGCGTTTCACTCCACTTTCGGGTAAAAAATACTTTTGTTGATCTACTATGTATTGAATTAAGAATATACAAAGCATCATTATACATTAGAAATTATATACCTAGACCTACCTGGACCCTAAAAAACCTTTCTGATAACCACGCTACTTTTAAGAAGCACAGTAATATCCGTGATTGGAGAGTAAACCTGAACTTTTAAAATCTTAATTTTTTAAAATAGAGTTAAAATTATTTACATTACGAATCGCATAGTCATAACGTGTTTTTGACAGTTCAAGTATCTTCCCGTGCATTATCGGGATATTTGGGGATATCCAATTTATGTCTAACGATAACCTATCGCAATCCTGGAGAGATTTTCTAAATAAAAGCTGGATATCCCATCAAGGCAGAAATTTCTATATCCCTGGGATATCCATGCGATATTCTAGGGTGTTTTTCGGACCGTTCTTGATTTATCTTCATAATGAACAATAATTACCATTATTTTATTAGGTAATTTAATAGTTCTTAAGAAATAAAAACTATTTTTCAAATACACTTACATAGAAAAATTAGTATTTACGAAGATATTAGCAAAATTGGGCAAAAACAGATCGAATCCCATGCATTTGGTCATTTGTTTTCCCCTCAGTAATCAATCTCTAGGATTTTCAAGGGATATCTTCAACATAAAATACAATATCCTGTACTGTACCGATTGTTGGCAAGTAATAGTAATTGTAAAAGACGTAACTTTTACAATAAACTTCGTTTCTTAAATGCGATATCACAGTAGAGTAATTATAAAAATATATCCACTACCTAATTACGCAAAAACAGAAATATTCTTGTAAAGTAACGTGCAGAAACAAAAATAAAATATAAATTTCAGAACTCTATTTTACAATTCGACTAAATAATCACCACGTCATTTAAATACTGAGAAGTAACCTATGAAGTAACGTAATTTTTTAAATTATTTTTTATCTATATAATTCCTTCGGGATTACGAAATATCGTCTGACGATATATGATTCTTAACCGTTTTTTATCTCTACAACTTTTACACATCTATTATCAGAACCTATAATTAAGTAAGTCGTCAACGACATCAAATAGTTACATGAAAAACCAGTTCTCACTTTTGATATTCACAAATAGCATATCATAAATATCGCTTAAAGTTTGCTTCTATTTGTAAGAAATAATTAATGTCTAACTAGTGTTCCAATCAAACACTAAATTTTAATTAAATTTACTTGATAAACTGAATTATCAACTCCAATTGAAAAGCAGATGGATATTCCAGACTCTTTAGCTCCTTCAGACATGATTAAGTTTGTAGGCCGCTAATCCTGTTAAATTAGCACAGTTTTCGGTTTTCGTATTATTTTCGAAACTCTACAAAATTACTTTAAATTATATTGAAATAATGCCAGTTGATTCTCTTGAACGTGGAGTGACTTGTTATACAGCATCTGAAATTACAAGAAAAAAGGAGCAATCATTTCTGGTAGTCGGTATAGTTAGGAATGAGTTTCTCATAATTATTATTTTTTTTTATTCCGAGTCCGGTTTTCTAATTCCGTTTCTACTTTTCTCAGGTTTCTTCAAAAGGATAGCGGTAATGCAACTAAGATTATTACGACTTTTCCTCATTATATTCTTTTTTACCGCTCTATTTTTTATTTTATTATGGGTTTATTATCTCTTTGAATTTATCTCACCACTGTTTTTGATTTTTACACACTTTACTTTTAATTAAAAAAATCTTCTTATCGATGAAAATAAAGTCAATGTTATTCCAGAGTGAATTACAAAAGTATATTGATTGAATTATTTAATATAATGAATAAAGATAAATTGAAAAATAGAGGTAAATATGTTCCTTGTTTTCTTGTTTCTATCGATAAAGTGAGCTAGTAACGAATTTTTAAAAGTCTTTTTAGGATTTCATATTATGCGACGTCAGAAACCTTTATAACAACGCGAAGGTCAGCTGTCCGTCCGTTCGTCACACGGAGGGACGAAAAAGTTTTTCTGGAAAATTAGTCTTAAGCTTGCGATTTTGATTCAATTTTAGCATCAGAGAAAAATGAAAGTAAACTAAATTTCAAGCGAATTTTTTATTTATTTAAAAAAAAAAAAACAAAGTTGTCATTTTTTTTAAATAAACGATCCCATTTTTCTGAAACAGCTTATATTCATGTACAAAATCATAAAATTAGTAAAGAGATTCCTCAAAAATAATATGCAGCAGGCTAGAACATTAAAAAAATGTGTATTATAATATTAACAAATTAATTAGTTGAAGTGCTACACCAAGATTAAAAATACTTGCAGACTTTATTTTGAAATATTTTGTTCGCGATATACGTGAAAATAATGTTTGTTACAATTGTTTAATAATCCAAAGTAATTGTTAATATTATAAAGAAATTTAACAAATGAATGCATACGTTAATCATTTAACACTCAAAACAATTTGATCCTTCAACAAAATTGATGAAAAATTTTTGGACAATAAATAATATATACGATTTTTTAATACTTGATAATTACTTTTAATTGTTTAAAAAAATTTAATTTAAAAAAAACAGATTTTCATCAATTCTCAACCGGCTATTTCGATTTTCTAAGGAATCAATTTTCAATTACCGGAAAAAATTCTTTGCTTATGATACTTTAGCTGCCAAAAATAATTGTTTATTTTAGTAAAAATTTTATAAGCTAATTCCGAGGCTAATTCACAGCCTGGCTACTTGTCAACAAATTGATGTTGGTATTTGTACCGAAATCAACTGCTAGTGACTCAGAAAGTACTTTATTTACTAAAAGAATTTGTCAGGCGACAATATTCGATATCGATTTAAATAAATTTCGAAATAATAAATTTAAAAAATTGTTGCTCATTGATGAAATAGCATAATAAAAAGGTAGACAGGCAAGTTATTTGGCGTTAATTTTGTTGAGAAAACTAAATCTGCTTATTCTGAAAATCAAACCAAATCTATATTTGTTTATCAAGTTTATTAAAACAGTTGTTATCAAATATTAGAAAATAGTACATATTATTGATTAAAAAAGCGAAGTATTTAGAGCATGCAATAGCTAAGATATGCACTTGTCTATTAAATTTTGTTATAGCAGTAACAATTACTTTGGTTTATAAAAGATGCCAACTAAGCATTGTCTGTACGTACCATATATCCCGTACAAAATACTTAAAAAGAAAGTCTTCAAGTATTTCTAATCTTGAAATAGCATTTTCATTCAATAATTTAATAATATAAAAAGGAAAATATTTGTTAAATGTCGTCTCTTACTGGTTATTAATTAATAGTTTGAGTATTTATATTTTCTTTCATCGTCGAGACTCGCCGTTTTTTAAATGTTAAAAAATTAGGAAAACGTCTTTTTAACAAAATAACACAAATTTAGGGGATGTGGCTTAAAAATTCCACATTTTTGTTTTAATGGGCCTCCTTGATATGTATATAAATGACTCTGGAAACCTCTAGACTCTTGATTCTAGTCTAGAGTCTAGGATACGGAACCGTTCCTTGCGGGCACTTTCTGACCTCTTTGGCTTTTACTTTTACTTAGGTTATAGAACTTACCACTTAGGCGGGTAAGGGGTTGCATTCTACTCTGGATACGACAACATTGTCATTGGAAGTAGCAGAACAGTAAATATCTAATAATTCAAATACCACTCCATTCGTCCATCCGAAGCCTGATTGAATAACATATTCTCCTCCACCACCATGCTGCCCTGGGGTAGTTGCATCGTACTAAAACGAAAATTATTTAATTAAGAATCGAGATTTGCTTAACAATTTTTCAAACGTAATATATACTTATATTTTCGTAGACTTTTAATCCTGTGTTTTCAAAAAGCACATATAAGATTAAGACTATGCTTTTTAATTCTACGGCTTTTAAATGTTACTTTTTTAAAATCTATTTCTTCAAATAGTTGAGATTTGCGAGTCATTATATTCATTTAATTTTAATATTTTAAAGTGCATTAAAAATACGTAAATCAGTCTATCTGTGCAATATTTTTGCACAAGAGGCTTAAAAAGAAGTATGTTCCTTAAAAAATCATGTTTAAGCACAATTATTCAAGGAAGTTAATTGACCGCTCTCAAAAGTTCGAGCCTTGGCCCACCCAAAAAAGTAATTAAATTATTTTTTCAAAGTTTTTGAAAAAGTTTGTGTCCGTCTTCGATTTTTCCGTTTGTAGTAGAACAAATTGAATATATAGTGAAATCTGGATTTTAGTAAACTGGATTTGTGTCGCACTTTCAGCGCGTTAGTTGCATCAGGTTCGTCAAGCGTCCAAATCCAAAAGACATTATTTATGCAACCCTATACAAATCCAGGTTCCAGTGTATTTGAAAGTTCGACTACATTTTTATATAACGACTTTAATCTTTCGAAAGTTTTCAAATGTGTTGGCTTCGTAATTAAAACTGGGTTAATTTTGATTCTATATAAAATAAGAAATCTATAATTTTAAATACTTGCAATTCGGCTCATTTAGTGTCGAGGAACGAACGTTTATTAAAATAAATAACATGGGATTTCTGGATCCATCTAAAAATCTATACCCCCTACCCCATATTGCTCTCTTCCTCACCAAGTGGTTGACGCTTACTCCGAAAGGGGAACAGCTTAATGGTATGATAATAAAAAGAATATTAACAATTTTCATTTCTCCAAAAATCCAGATATAATGTTAAACAATAATAAATTTTTACGCTTTCAGTTTTTTGTTTTTAATATGTATGAAAAATTAAATATTTAATTATTTGAATTTGACCAATCGAAATTTATTCTCTAATTTTAAGTCGAGAGAATTCATTATTTCACCTTAAAATTGCAACAATATGTTAATTACAATTTCAGTTCAAAATAATAGAAACAATTTGATCTTGTATTTAGAAAATAACAAAAAAATATACACATGGAAAGACAACGATGAGAAAAAAATAAGAAATGGTATTTGGAGTCACCTTTTTTCCTACTTCATTGTTTGGAATTTTTTTATTTCAAGTAGAATGATTGAAGTGAACATCCAATAGTAATCTTGACAACTTTCTTTATTTTTATTTCATTTGAATACATTTAAATTTCATTTCATTCTATAAAATTATATAAATAAATCAGTTTTATCATTACATTTTACTTTAAACCATTGCTTAACGATCTATTCAATCACTTTCGAGCACACAAATTTTAGTTTAGGTAGATCAGAATATATTTTTTTACTTATGTAAACCCTTTTCGGGTTTTCAAATATCTAAAAAATCCCCCTCCCACAGGATATCGTCAAAACATTAACCCTTAAAGCTCACACTCTTAAAGCTCCACATCCCTTACAAAACCATTCATTAACCCAACTCTTTACATGCAAAGTCTAAGGAAATCAATCCCGTGATTTTCTTTTTCAATTTAAAGCGTACTCCACAACAGTGCATCAGAAGACATTTACTATAAGGATAATTTAGATTCACGTATTAGACAATTCTTATGAGAAATGGCGAAAAGTGCCCTGTCACCTGAACATTTGATCAGAGAAGTAGAGGATTTTAGGTGTAGACATGTGATAGTCTGTGAAAGCAGTGAAAATACGACTAAGAGAAAATTCTGATCAGTCGCCTATCCGAGAGCTGCCTGCATCCGTTTCTGCTTAACTTTCGAGATCTGGATAAGTCGAGAATCACTACCCGGCTATTGCCTTAAAGATTTCTAAACAAATTTGGAGTCGAATGGTAAAGATAATATAATCAAGACAAATATAGCTGATATAAATAAGAAGATTATTTCTTTGAATATCTATTTCGCGTGGCTAAAATGTTTACTTGAACAGGGTTAATTTGATTCCATTCCTCAGATGCAGTTAGTTTACTAAACACAGGAAACTGATTGCTTGAGATGACCTTCATCAGAAGGTAGTTTCATTGTGCAAAAGTTTTTACCCCGTTTGTACGGTGAACGTGCTGCGAGCATGGAAAATTTAGGAGGAAATATATTTAAGCTAATGGTTAGCTTTATCTACCCCTGCATTGTTTGGAATATGCAGCAAGGCGAATGCAGAAAGCAAAATGATTGATTTCTTTTATTGTTTTCATTGGATTACAATTTTCATAGTCAAAGCTATTTTCAGAACCGAAAGATTCATGCGTTTTAAAGAACAATCAATTGCACGTTCAAAATGGCACTTTTTTGTGAAGTCACATTTACCATATTTAATTTTCACCGACTGCGATAGTCGTTTTCTCGTTTCGCTCTTTTACACTTGAAAGTGTATTAACGACCACGGTTTAATCGACCGTTCCGGTGGGTTATAAAATTGTAAATAAGTCACTAAGAAAAGTTTATGAGTGGCTCAAGTTTCATAGACATTAAAAGTCTCACGTTTCCCAACTTTTTATCCACCCTAGAAAATCTAAAAACTTTAAAGCCACCAAATTCTTCTTTCAAGCTCGTTTAAACTTTCTGGTTATAGGTAAAAAAACCTTTTAAAATTCTTTTAAAATAAAACGTCATTTTTAATTTATATGAACATCGATACGGAAAAAAGAAGCTTACAATATTTACTCTGCAAGTTCAAATGATACCACAATAATGCAAATGAGGAATTTTAATGACGCACTCAGTTTCTCTACTTCTCCCATCATTGACAACTGTAATCTGGTAATTGTGAATATTCTCTTTTGTTAAAGTTGCTTTGGCCTTACGAATATATTTTCATCACGTATCTTTCGTTTCGAATTTAAAAATTTCTATATGATGTTACTCTCTATAATATAAATGAATGTCATATTAATTTCTGCACGTCAGTACAGGACTGCAATTTTAGGTGATTATTATCGTAAATATTATAATGTCTAACACATAATCAGTTCTTCATACATATTATGTTATGTTACTGGATTATGTACAATAAATTAAACAAAATGAAATAGCATTCTTTTCGATTAAAAATAAAACTTCCGTTCTTATAAAAAATGTTTAAAAACAAATTTATAAAACTTTTTACGGCGAGCATTTTTGTCATTAAACATTTTATTGTCTCTTGTGTCCTTTTTCAAAAATCTAAATTTCTTGTTTTTAATGTTATTTTTCACGATTCAAACAATTACTATGGGTCTAATTAAAAAAATTGATTTGTCACACCCGTGGAAGGGGGGGGGGGTCTTTATGTCATGTGACAAAGTAAGACGAGTGCAATTGTTTTATTTTTCGCCAGTTTATTATATCGGGTACCAAAAAATATTTGTTTTAAAAATTTTCCAAAAATTTTTTTTAC
>JAAAKG020139847.1:0-12255 GCA_010014905.2 Druon quercuslanigerum | reverse complement strand
ATAATTTTTAATAAAAGAGTTGAACCTAAAAGATCAATTTTCAATTATCAAGATTAATTTAAAACGAAAAATATAATTTAAAATAATTTCAGCAAAAGCGATAATATTTGATATTTGAACCCAAAAAGATTTTAATTTAAAATAAAAAACAGTTTAATTCAAACAAAAAGACAAATTTTTAACAGAATAGTTTAATTAGACAAAAATTGTTACTTTTGAACTAAGCGGTCTCTTTTTTAAGCAAGAAGATGAATTAAAAAAATTGAATTTTTAACTACGAAAGATTTCTCAGGTTACAAACAAAATCAACCAAAATGTTTAACTTTCATACCAAAAAGGCAAATTCTTTTCAACCAAAAGTGGAACAGTTAAACTTGAAATTGAAAAAATTTACTTTTTACGAAAAAAATGAATTTTTTAGATAATACTTAAGTTTTCGATCAAACAATTTTGAATCAAGATTCATAACCAAGAAAGATGCGAATATACACAAAATGCGTAAATTTTCAACTAAATTGTTGAATTTTTATCTAAGAAATGTTTATATTGACAGATACTAGATTAGTTCAATTTTTAACCCGAAAAAAGCCATTTTCAACAAAGTATTTGAATTTTTAATCAGATAGATGGATCTTTTGGTAATGCAACTAATCTTTAATAAAGTAGTTCAACTTTAAACCAAGCAGTTAAATTTTAAATCAGGAAGTTTAATTTTCTACCATAAGACAAAGAAATAATTAAAATTAAATTAAAGATTAAAATAAATTAAAATAAATTAAATTAAATTACAGGTTTAGAAAAGCAAGAGGAAGAAATAAAAATTGGACTAGGAGATGGAAGGGAGTAAAATTTAAAAAAGTACCGGAGTTCCAATATAAATATAACTTTTAACTAAAAATATTTAGATTTTTCGTATTGGGTTCTAATAACTGTGTTCGATTTTCAGCGAAAATCGAGAATTTTTTGAAATCAGGAAAAAACATAGGAATTCATTAAAAAAAGTCAAAAAGAGAAATAGGGCTAAGGGTGAATGCATGTATGATAAAATCAATACTCTTTATTTTTTGAAGAATTTAATCCACATTTTGTTAAAATTTATATTTTCCACGTGTCATGTCACATTCTGAGTCACAAGTCATGTGAAGTAGTTTTTGAGCAGCCCCTTATTGAGATCGTACAAAGTCAAATTTTTTTTTTCCTAATGGCTTTTTGCAATTTTTTTTCAGTTCCACCGATCCGCTTGTACACATTTTTTAATTAACGTTTGATATGTGACTGAAAGAATTCCTTTTACAATAGTATACGTATATCCTGCAATAGCTTCGCAATAAAATTGATGAAATAAAATTGAATATGTTTAGAGAATACCATATATGTTATTACATCAATATATTTATTAGCTTCCGCAATTCTATTTTGAGATAATAATTTAATTCTCTTTAGTTATAGAACTTGAGAAAGGAACATATCAATTGAGCGCTCCGATTCCAAAACGGGACATAACTCGGTAAAGTTGGTGGGAGATTGGCCACTAAAAATCAAAATTTTAAAATTTGATTTTTGAAGAATGCATTCTTATAGAAAATTAGATGGCGCCTCTTTTTTCTCCTAGCAAAAAAGATTAATCTATTATAGTTTTCGAGATTTCGTCGTTACATTTACAGTTTTGGAATTTTTTTATGAATTTAATTCCTTATAATCTTCGATCGCTTCGTTTATCGAGCGAAGTTTAAGCAAATATAAACTTCCTGTGAAAAAGTTGTTTAGAAAACTGTAAGGAAGTTTTCTGTGGAAACCTTTTATCAAAAAAGTAAATAGGTAAAAAACTGCGAATGCAAAACTTGGAGCGCGCACGAACTAAACTCTTGTAGGCGAAAGACGTACGGGCTTGAATACTGAAGTGCGTTTCCTAGCACGAAGATCGCTCTGTGATTTTTTTCCCATTTCGAATATTGTGGTATCAAAAAGCACAATGGTCTATTTAATTCTGCAGAAGCTGCAACTATTTTGATGCGAAAAGAGCTAAAACGACATTTGAAGGTCATCTAATATAACTCTCGGTATTTCTTTGTTTATATTTTTACTATTTCTCTAGCTGTATTGCGAGTGGTTCCGTGCGTCTAATAGGCATGAATTGTTATGAATCGCGCGCTCCAAGTTTTACATTCGCAATTATTTACCTATTCAGTTTTTTACAAAAAGGTTTTCACAGAAAAATACCTTCTAGTTGTCTGAACAATTTCTCCACAGAAAGTTGATGTTTGCTCAAACTTCACTCGCTAAACGAAGCGATCGAAGATTATAAAGGATTCCATTCGGAATGGCCTAGAAAAAAATTTTTTATTTCGTTATAAATAATGATATAAACTTTTCGCTTATATAATCGTTTAAAGGATACTTTTAAAAGCATTATTTTCAAATTTTATCAAAAAATTCCAAAAACTGTAGATGTAACGACGAGCAAGAGACCCAAAATTAATTACAAACAGTTGCAGAAAAAACATCATTATTATGGTTATGTCGGAAACTATAAGAGATTAAACTTTTTTGCTTGAAGAAAAAAGGTGCGCCATCTAATTTCCTATAAGAGTGCATTCTTCAAAAATCAAATTTTCAAATTTTGATTTTTAGTTCTCAGGGGCCAACCCTGGGGGTTGCCCTGGTTATATTCTATGATCGAGAGCCGACCGGGCACTGGTCACGTTAATTTTTCCGGAGAAACTACACATTTTTTAAGAGCCGTGGCAATATCAAAGACGTAATTATGGATGCTAGATGAATTATTATTCAAAAATTATAATTTAAGACTTATTAGTACACTTTCAGTACAGCCTGTACATTTTCAAATTTACCGCTATATATAGCGCCTGCGTCTGGCAGTTTCGTGCCTGGAGCGAGGGTGCTTCTTGCACTCACGTCGTGTAGCCTCTTCGAAGTTCGCAAATAAAATTCGGACTTGCAATTAAAATCAACCTTATTTCCGTACCTAGTTTGAAAACACCACTACGTGCGCGAATAATTATTATTTTAAATTAAAATATACTGTTGTGTAAACATTTTTTTCCTTTCTTCCTTCCTAACCTTAAATCATCACGTGGTTTCCAAATTGCTACGAGATTCTATCATCAGGGATTAAAAGTGTACACCAATTTTCTTGCTAGAATTGGTTCACTTGATTTGGCTTTTAATATTCACCATATTCTTTTCGATGAACGTTAAAAGACAAAACTACTTACCAATTTCTCGCCTGAAGCAACATTTTCTAACTGCTTTGTGGCCGGATTTTCCGACCAGCGCCCCCCTGATTGGATTCCGATACGGGTATATGTAGAGACCCTAATTTAAAAAAACAACATTAATTTTTTTTAAATCTCATTTAAATCCCAATATTTAGTCTTTCATTTTACTTCCTTTGTGATATGTGGTTCTTAAATGACACATTTGCCAGTATAGCCGGCACTTGTTTTCTGTGATTTTCATCTATATCTCCTCCCGGAAGTGGATTGAGTCCCTGAGGATTTTCACGTTTAATTAAGATTAGTTCACACTGATTGCAGCTTTCTCTTTCTACAGGAAACATTGAGAGTCTAGAATAAACTAAAAAACCGCAGATGGGAATTTAGGTCGAATTGGTGAAGTGTTTGAGAGTATAATCAAAAAATTTGATTACTCTGAGGATCTCTACTATGTAATATGTGTATAGCACTCCTGAAGTTGAAAGAAGACCATTTGATTGAAATTTCTTATTTATAGCATCATTAATAAAACGAAATATTTAGTATTTCATTATTGTAATAAACGCATACATTTTCCAACTGTAAAGAGCACATTCCTAAATAAAAATGTACAAAGGAATCTTTTATTATTTACTTGCAGCGAATTTTTTATTCTTCATCGCATTTATATCTATCTTTCGACAAAAGTAAAGTTTTTCCTAAAACATATTGTATGGCATAAAATATAAGTTGAAAACTAATTATTTAGGTTTGAAGTTTCGTAGCTCGTTCTTAGTCATTAACCTTCTGACAACTGCTATAGAAGTGATGTATTGTGACATTTTAATCGCCTAGAGAAGATTAAGCTGTACACGCATTTGAGTTCAGAGTGAACACAAAAATTTGTTCGTAATTTGTTAATGTATGCACTGAAATTAATACTACTTTTTTGTACAGCGCCTTAAATGATCATATTTTAAAAGTTAATATTATTACTTTTTTAAACTTATCAGAGCGCTTGAAATAATCATTTGCATAAAAAATTTGCATTCTTATACATTTCGGTATATTTAAGTTTTCAACTCAAAAGAAGTAAGTCCAAGAAGTTCGCAACGCCATTTTGTTTTTTCAAAAAAAAAGTTGTGCTAAACTTGTGCTGTCTTGTATTGCAAAATTTTTTTTCGAAAGAAGCAAGATTCAAGTCAAAAATAAAAAAGAGCTCAGGGCCAGAAGCGCCATTTTTTAAAAGTTGTGCTGAATTCTGCTAATCTGAGGCTTAATTGTGCCGTAAATTATTTTAAAAATATAATTAAATTTTAAAAATACGAAATCCAAAAATCTGAAAGTTGTGCTGGGTTCTTCTATACGTGAAAATAAATTACTGTCCTATATACTTTTCATTCTAAACCATATTTTTTGGTGAAAATCTACTTTCTTGTTTAAAAATAATTCTTCGTTCCCAACATTTTTTAATATGCGAATTTCGAAAATCTAAGGTCTATATTTTGTGTTGAAATCCTAATTAATTTTTTCGTCAGAATAATTTTTGATATAAAAGAAAGTATTTTAAGGCGAGTTTCGAAAATCTAAAAATTGTTCTGGGTTGTGCTAGGTGTGCAAAACAGTAATTGTTTTTTTTTAAGAAAAAAAAAAACGGTATTTCAACAAAAACCGTAGATTTCAGTAAGAATTGTTATAGGACGATTACACAACTTTCTTATTTTTAGGAACCGAATTTTTAAAAACATGGGATTTTAAAAATTATTTTAAGAAAAAAACTAGATTTTAAACCAAAAATATTGACCAAGTAGGTAGTGTGTTTTACAAATATTGTTTCGCACACCTGGTACAACCCATGACAAATTTTAGATTTTTGAAACTCGCATTTAAAAAAAAAAATTTATTTCAAAATTAATCTGGGGAAAAAATAAACTAGTATTACATTAAAAATATAGACTGGAGCAAAAAGTGTATGGGAAAATAATTTTTTTGGAAGCGTTTAGAAATGTTTAAATTAGCATTTTGAACAATTTCAGATTTAAAACATTATTTTGAGGAAAAAGGACCAGTGTTTCACCAAAAAACATAGACCTGAGTAAAAAGTGTATGAGAACATGTTTTCTTGTGCGTCCAGCGCAACATTTAGATTGTGAAAATTCACATTGAAAAAATGTTGAATTCATAAAATTAATTTGTGAAAAGTGTATAGATCAATAATTTGTTTTGTATGCATAGTATGAAGCCAGTACAATTTTTTGATTTTCGGATTTCGCCTTTTTTACATTCTTGTTTTTATTGTTAAAAAATTTTCTTTTGTGAATTTTGGCTCAGATTTTGACTTTTTTAAAATCGGTTGCGGCGCAATTGAGCACAAACTTAGCAAAATTTAGTACAACTTTTGTTTGTTTTTTTTTAAACCAAAATAGCGTTCCTGACCCTGAAAAAGTTTTTATTTTTTCCAATTCTGACTCAAGTTTCGATTTTTTTTTAATTTTTAGAACTAGAACAAAATTCCTATAAAAATCTTTAAACATCACGAGCGAAAAAAAAAATTTATTATTTAGAATCATTCATGGATTGAATGTTGAACATAAAGGATTTCGCTATTGACAAATGCGCTTGAGTTCTATCATCGGATGTGTAAATAACACGTTTGTAAGTAAATTTTCCGACGCAATAGCCGAGAAAGTATTTTAGGACCAGGAAGAAAAACATACACAATAGTATCGTAAAAGGGAATGCAAACAGTGAGTGTAGGAGGAAACATTTGTTAGGAATTAATTAAAAAGTAAGGGTATTTTCGAGTGGACTTTTGTTTATATAATAAATAGTGCTCCCATTTTATGAAATTGATAAAAACAGGTGCCTTTTTGAGGAAATAAATACTATCCATAGACGATTTGACGCTATGTACTTATTAATTTATTAGTTATTTTTTATCTTTAAATAAGGATATTCAATATTGCTGAGAACTCAATATTTATTCCACCAAGATATGTCCATTCTAGCCACGGAAAAAAAAAGATTTGCTGGTACAACAAAGCTATTTGCTGACCCAACATATCTGGCATTGTTAATATAGACACAACTAATCTGATATATTGGGTCAGCAAACCTTGCTATGTTGCTAAAGATCTGTTGTTGCAGCATATTAGCTATGTGGTTATAACTGAGCTGATAAGCTGTGACAGTTAGTTGCGGTTTGCTGTAATACTCAATCATTAAAAGAATGTGTTGATACAGCAAACCCAAAATTGCCATGAGAGCAAGTGGATTTGTTGCCACAAGGAACAAATCTCCTGGAATGTAGGTTAATCATATCACTCAATCTAATATGCTGGGGTAACAAAGCTATGAAATGATGAACAAAAATTTCAGAGAATTATAGATTTTATCAAACTTTGAGTCACAAAACTGTATTATTTTTATATTTCATTACGTAAAATAACATACTTTCGACCTTCTGAACAACAGCTCAGGCTTAAAGTGACAAACGTATCTGTTACATCGCTTAAATTTATCAAATTTTTTTTTACCTGTCAGAAGTATTTCGTACTCTAAAACGTGATCGCAGCAAACTATATTTTGTAACGTTTGATATGAAAAAATCACGTTCTCCTTGCAAGTGAAAATTTCTTCAATGAGACTAAAAACAGGTAAGTAATAAGCGATAGTAAAGTTCTTGAGGTAAATTAGTCCATTTACGTTTAAAATTAAGTAAAATTAAAATGCGAATTCCGAATCATTGGGTTACTTTAGAATGTCCACAACATTATCCGAGATTTTGCACGATTTTAGCCACGTTAGAGAAAAAAGATTAGACAACGCATGGCCTATTAAAAGTTAGGTTAGAATTTTTTGGAAAGTCACCGGAACATTTACTTTCAAATTCTTCGATGCTCTCCTCTGAAATCTTGTACTTATCCGGGAGTTCTCGAATCGTAGCACTTATTGTTCTTTTTTCACGACTTGATTTGTTGTTTATAACTATGTCGACAGATATTTCGTTCTTCCGGGAATACACTGTAACACCTCATGTCTCACAACTAGACGCCGGGAACAGTCAGGCACGTGACTCACGTTAGGGAGCGGCGCATGCGCAATCAGAAGAAGTCGCCTGCGATTTATGAAATGTAATCACTGAAAACTGATGCAGCTCTCCTATAAATGATTGTAAATCAGAAATTATTAAGTTTTTGTTTATTAATATAAAGAAAGAAAGTGTTTTACAATAAATCATCAATTATATTATTGGCACAAGTTCAAATTGTAATGAATTCAAAACAATTGTGACGTATTTTTGAAAATTCGGTATAAACTATATAATTTTGCGAGACGATATTTATTCAAAATATAAATTTAAGATTTTAAATCAATTCGATTTTACTGAAAAACAACATTCTGAATGATTCTTTTTTAATTGAAGAAATTGATAAGTCATAATGGCTATCGACTACAGCGTAGCAGCATAGCAGATCGGTTGGCACGCTCAATTGCAAAATTAACAAATACAACAGTGCTGTGAGAACAAAGTAAGATCTTCTGCTACAGCAAACTGGATTTGTTAAACCAGCAAACTGGATTTGTTACAACAGCACATTAGAGGCTAGCAAGGTTGTACTATGCTGGCAGAGAACATTTATTTTCTCCCGTGAGGTAAAGTGATTAACTTTACCAAGAAGGCATAAATGGTTTTACCTTGTACAATAAAATTACGATGTGAATTTTTCATCATAAGTTATAGCAAAAATTGACCTTCTATTATTTTAAATTTTAATTGTTTTATCTGTGCGCTTTTAGCAGATATTCTTATATTTATTCCAGGAATAGAACTTGAACAAGAAAATAGTGTTTTTATCTTAGTTACGATAACTTGCATTTTTTTTTTATTTAACTTTTCAGGATAGCTATTTTTAACATTTATAAACTTTTGGGCACTGTGGTCCTTGTGTATTAATAAAATTTTCTGTTTCAGCTATTGTATTCCTTAGGAGTAAGAGACAATGCAAAAGTTATTGAACATGCAAACATAATTTTATTTTTTAATTTGTGTAGGAAACGCCCGAAATTTTATTCAAGATTTCTTTTGTAACAAGCTTCACTATTCCTGAAAATTCTCATGAAAAAATAATTAACATCTTAAAGAATTGTTCTTTGGAAGATTTTTGTATTGGAATTAGGGTCTTATAATACATATATAATTACATTAGGAAATATAATGAAAATTAATTTAGCAAACGTTTCTTAGCACCAGATGTGTACTTAATAATATAAACATTTATAGAACAAAATTTAAGTCTTTGTCTCATACAATATTTTATATACATTTTATAAAATAAAGAATGCGTGCATTGACTTATGCATTTCTTAATTTTATAAGTTGTACATCAAATATTGAATGCCAAAGACTTAATGTTTAATCTTTAAGTTATTAAGTACAAATCTGAAAACTCTATCTGCAACCAAAACATATTCCAGGTTTGTTTTTATAAAATCTACTTTCCTGTTATTCTAAATATACTTTCATTAGACCCTAATGCTGATTCGAAAATATACTAAATAATTTAAATACTTGGGTACAATGAATCCATCTCCTTTGAAGAAACAATTAAAAGTCCCATTAACCTAAAATAACTATTTTCAATATTCTGTTACAGTGTAGCGGTCATGCAGTCAAGTGCTTCACCGGTGGTCCTCGAAAAAGCAACGAGTCTCAGTGCCCGATGCTTCAAAGAAGTGAAAAATCAGCATCGTCTTCAACAACGACACCACTATCAGCCGCGAAATCCGCGGTTAATCGCAACCATCAGAACAGCACGTGTAGCGTAACCAATTCACCGCATCAGAAGAAGCTTAGATTTCAATTGGCTAAGGAAAGGAAAGCTAGCACGACTCTGGGAATAATAATGAGCGCCTTTATAATATGCTGGCTGCCATTTTTTGTCCTTGCATTAGTCAGGCCATTCTTGCATGATCCTGAGGCAATCCCTGCAGCCCTTTCTAATGTCTTCCTGTGGCTCGGCTACTGCAACAGCCTTTTAAATCCAATAATCTACGCAACGCTGAACAGGGATTTCCGAAAGCCCTTCAGAGAAATCCTATTCTTCCGCTGCGGCGATCTCAATCACATGATGAGAGAAGAATTTTATCACAGCCAGTATGGTGATCCCGTCAACAAATACATCAGGTCAGCTGACAATGAGAGTGGAGCTCGTGCTGAAAATCATTTTGTTGATTCCATCGATGTGGCACCCAACATACCCAATGAAAGTTTTCTATGATCCACGTGAAGCCGCCTATCACTGATTGTGAAATACACACCAGAAGACTTTGCTGAATAGAAAATGGGATAATTTATTTCATTTAATAATGCTCATTTGGCCTACTTGGACAATTCATTTCTTTATTCAAATGCATTCATTTCATTGTAAGATTTTGATATCCATGCATTTTTTAACACGAACCTATATTTAAATTGGCAATTTAATTATTCATGATCTTCTTTGAAACAAAAATCACAAAAAATATCGTAGAGAGTAGCACAAGTAAAGAGAAAATATTCCTAGAACGTTGGATGCATTCTCTGTTCTTTTCGTTGAATGCGTTAATTAGGTATGAAACATAGTTTTAAAAGGATAATATTAAAATATAAAACAGTTCCTTAAAGAGGCTTTAGCTCATTTTTAAAGGTAGATTTTAAAGATTCATGTCAATAAATTGAAATGTTTTAAAGTTTTTATGTAGTTAAGTTTTGAGGTTTCATATCACTTGCATTTGAACCTCTTTACGGCTACCATCAATCAAGTTCAACCAAAAACTTCTTGCATATCAAAGAAAGAAAAATCGCACTACACTTTGTTGAGAACATTCAAAAAAATTTATGTTAAACGATTATAAAATTTCGTTTTTGTTGAAAATGACACATGATATAGATAGTAGTTTGAAGTTAAAAATTTTTCTCGTTTCTTAAAATATATTTATTAAATTAAATTATACCCTTATCAGATATTGATATTATGCATTTAAGACAATTTTTCAAAAAATATATAAATAAATAGAACAAAATCCACTTAAATAGCATTCATATAAAGTAACTACATTATTTTGTTTTAACATTTTTTTAAAATAATTTACTAGGAATGTGAAGAATATATTTCATGAGATTGTTAAGGTCTAAAATTGAAAAAAAAAAAATATTTTTTTGGATTCGTATCGAGTCTGAAGATGCTTTTAACTTGAATGTTCTCTTTGTATTTTTTCTAAGATATCCTACGGTTACTTCCCACGGACATGAAATTATTTATACACTGCAGCTGTACTAAAATTATTTTCAGCATGGTGATTTTATATTTTTTATTTTAAAGAAATTAAGGTAAAAAAGCATTCTAAACAGAAAAATATGAATTTCGTTAATTCCTTTAAAAAAATAATGAAGCATATTTTTTAAACAATCATACAATAAACTAAAAAGTGATTACAATGTCATATCTTAAATATTTATTGCTGATAAAACACTGTTTACTATTTCCTATTACAAAAGTCTTCCTACTTAATAATACTTTCATATTTTTATAAGGAAATTCTTCTACGGATTAAACAAAATACCCATTTACGTGTTTAGAACGTTTTTGATTTTTAATCTTTTTATATTCGAAAATAGGAACTCACAATTTTAACAATCATTCAAGTACAGACAAGACATTTAAACGCAACGAGACAACTTAAATTATCTCTTATATATATATTAACCAAAGGGCGTCTTAAAAGGGGAAGGTCTTAAGGTCGAAATTTAAATCGAGGTCGCATGTTTGTAAGTCGAACGACTACAGTTTTGAAAATATTAATTTTTGAAAATTAAGGCTACCTTCACTGATTTACTAGTGTCAGTCACACGGCACGTACATCATACAGCGGCGCCAGCTTTGTGGTAGCGGGTCTACTTGTGACTCTGTTGCTGTGGAGTTCGACTCTTTAGGCTACCATTTTTTTTGCATGATAAAAAAGTTAAAATTAATTATATTATTTTTTTTAATTAAGCAATAATAAATAAATAAGCAATCATTACTAATTCATATTATTATTATTTTATAATAATTATTAATATGAAAGCATATAATAAATTATTAAAATTTATTAGCTACTTATAAAAGTGACAAAATTATGGAAAGTGTTGAAAATTCTGCTAGGAGTAGTAAATAAACGCAACAAGAAAATTTTAGCTGAATGATTCCAACCCCACAGCACTGGAGTCGCAATCAGCCACGCTACCACCGCCTTAGCACCGCTGGGCGAGAGAAGAGCCGTGTGACTGATACTAGGGAACCAGTGAAGGTACCTGAAATTTTAAAAAATTAATATTTTTTAAAACTGGCCTCACTTCCAAAAAGGCCGTAACACGTGTCGAATGAAAATCCATAATCTTTCGAATTATGCTTACGCGACCTCGATATGAATTTCCGGTGCTCACGAACATTGTTTTACACGACCGTCAGAAATTATGAGATCTATTGACGCAAGCACTATTAAAAATCACTGCTGGCTTTAAACCACGATAACTCAGCAAAAAAAAAAGATTTTATCTATTAATGTCTATTAATGTCAAAAAGATTTTTTTTCGATCTGCTAAAGAGAATACAGCACGTGATAAGGTTTTAAAAAAATGCTAGATTTTCTAAAATTTTTTATCTCGACTTAAACTTTTAGCATGCCCTAGAAAAATTGTTGCAAAAATCTGAAAATTATACGACATAGAGCCTGAAATTTTATTTTTGATTTAAGCCAAAGAAACTTAAAAAACCTTTATCGGTTCCCGAGATACAATTAAAAATGTTCAATAGTGCCTGAGTTGAGTTTTATTCAACGATCACTGTTCTCGGCCGGTCTGCTGCTCACATCCTTTGTTGAGGCAGGACCGAATAGGCCACGCACAGAGGTGGTGCTTGATTGGGGCTCACTTATACTTTTGATTCTGCTCATCAGTAATTTTTATTTTAAACTATTGTAAATTTTTTAAATTATTCATTCTTTTTTTAAAATTATT
>JAAAKG020139846.1:0-12255 GCA_010014905.2 Druon quercuslanigerum | reverse complement strand
ATATACTGTTTCCCAATTTTATTATAAGTTTCTTTTGACAATCTTTTATTTTCAATATTCAAATTTAAATAAATATTTAGCACCGTATTTAGTTTACAAAGCCATCAATAGAATATTGTCAATTTGAAAATTCATAATCCCAAGCACATTACGATTACATTATTCTTAAACTACTCAGAAATTATAAATTTAAAATAGAAGAGTCGACATTATTGAAAGCAATAGATACAGCATTTTTCTGATTTCAAGTGAATATATAGTTATTGATCCGAAATGAAATTCGCCTTATTTCCCAGGTTACTTTGGGCATTAGACCGTGAGTGAATGCAGACAGCCAAGTGCCACCTTGGATTCAGGGACACAGACATAATAAAAAAGGACGCAGGTATATTCGGTTCTTTTCAGCAATTTATATTGCCAGTTATTGACAATTCATGTATTTTGTTAAAAAATTATAGAAAATTTATCTATTAATTTTAAAAATAAACTAAATTGTTAATTTTGGTAACACCTCTGTGGTTAGAAATTTAACTAATTTGTTAAAAATTCGTATTTTATTGTTAAAAAATTATTCTTTGTGTTTGAATATTCATCTATTTGATGTCTGATTTAACTATATTTGTAAAAATTACTTTCTTTTTATTTAATTCAGCTAGAGATGAAATTCCTTTTTTTGTTGCTAAAAAGATATTTTTTGAGCTCGAAATTTAAATGTTACATTCTTTGTAGTATCCTTATAACCTTAAGTTCCAAATTTAACTATTTGGATAAAAATTCATGTATTCTGCTGTAAATTCGTTTCTTTTCACTGAAAATTATTGTTCTTGGTTAAAAATTTATCTTTGGAGGAAGAAACTGCTAACGTGGTTCAAAATAGTTTGGATTAAAAAAAAAATTCATGCAGATGTCTTCTTATTTTCTATTCCACAAAAAAGCATCGACAGCTGTCATTTTGTGATTGCGAGTTCGCTTTTGTTAAAGCTCCTTCGGTTTTAACGAAAACATTCCCATCGCGTATCTCATGGTTCGCACTCGAATCTGTCCCTTAAATTGTATTTAATTTCCAAAAATGTATATTGTGTGCTCGAAGAGAGGCATACATACATACAGATATAGAGACAGACACATTGGTGAAAACATGTTTTTCGAATTCAGGGGTCTCTAAACGTGGAAACTTGACATAAAGTGGGGGGACCAAATTTTACACAAATCTAATACCTTCTCTGATAAGAATGTAAAAAAAAAGAAATTAAAACGTTCATAAACTTTACAATTAAAAATTTTATACTTAAATAATTAAAACTTCTATAAAAGGGGCATTTTTTACAGAAAAAGCTAGTTTTCAATAAAAAAGCCAAATGTTTGAGCTTTTTACAAAAAATATGAGTTTTGAACGAAATAAAAGAATTTTCAAGCAAATAGTTTATTTGCAAAATAAAGGAGATTTAAAGTTAACCAAAAATCGTTGAGTTTTTAAGCAAAATAGTTCAATTTTCAAGTTGAAACGGCATAGGCATAGACTCCTTTTAATTTTCATTAATTTTTTTTAAATTAATTTTTGTTTCCTGGTTTCAAAATTTGGTATCTGAGGTACAAAATTTTCAGCCCACAATGTAACTTCAAAACAATTTCTAATGTGTTCAAAGGTTCCAAGAATCAGGCATTAAAAAAATATTGTGGAATTTATGCAAAAAGTACATTTTCCAAGATTTCGGGAAATATCATCACAGAAGTTTACGTATTTTATAATGTTTTAGTAGATGTTAAAGAATTTATTCGTGAGAAATGAGATATTTCATAGATTTTAAAAGACTTAAAGGAATGAGAAATCCACCTTGGATTTTTATTAATTTCTCATTAAGTGAATCTTCTTAATTTTTTCAACAAGTTTTTATTTTAATAATTCTAAGGATTATTAATTAAAATGCTCAAAGACTTTGAAATAGTTTACGGATTTTTTTCAATTTTATGAGCGTTTACAAGAGCTTTTAAAATTTTCATGGAATAAAACAATATATATAACTGTTATGTACAATATCTTAAAAAATTATATTTATTTTTTTATAATATTAAGAATAGGATAGAAAAGAATTTTGAATTGATTTTAGTAATTTACCGTGATTTTAAAGCATTTTAAATTTTGCAGAGAATTTAAAATTGTTTCAAAAAATTATTAGTTGATTCAGATCCATATTTGAAATCGCCCAAGGGTTTGAAATATTTTAAGGCTAATCGGACCTTAAAGCATTTTAAGTATTTTGTGGAATTTAAAATAATTTAAAAGAGTTATTATTTGATTTAGATCAACAGTTAAAATGGTTAAAGGCTTTGAAATATTTCAAAGCAATTTTTGAAATTCCTTAAAATTTACATGAGCTTTTAAACATGTCAAGGGATTTAAAAAAATTGATGCAGAATATTCTAGTTTATTATAAAAGATTTTATGGCATTCCAAAGAGATTTTAACTAATTTCAATGGATTTCCAAAGCCTTTAATAATTTTGAAAGATTTTAGTATTTCAATTAATTTCAAAAAATTTATTCGCAAAAAAAGTAAAGGAATTTAAAGGGCTTCAAAGATTTAAAAAAATTCGAAAATATTTTTTGCAATTCATTTTGAATTCACCCTGAATCATTATTTATCGAAAATTCTTTTGAATTCTTTTAAATTTACTCCATTCTATTCATTCGACAGACTAAAATTTTTTGTAACGCATTGAAAATTGTAAAATGAAACATTAAAAAAAGTACGCTCTTAAAACTTTAAATTATAATTGTTTAGTTTTTATGCTTTTAATTTCATATGAAAGAAATGAGTGACGATCATTTTTCACCTATGTTTTGGAATTTACGCCTCAATAAACATTTTAATTGGCCTTGTGTCTTTTTTCAAAAAATTCAATTCCATTATTTTTAATGTTATTTTTACAGTTAAAACGAAAACAACGCGTTTCATACAAAAATTATTTGAAAATTTTTTTTAGACTTTTCTGAGTTGAACAACTTTTGTGAATTAATTCTTTCGCATATTGTGTAATTTTACCAATAATTTTTTTTATTTATCTTTAATGTTATTTTTTTCGATTAAAATATAAACTTCCTATCATTAAAAAAACAATTAGTAAAAAATAGTTGCTCTATTTTCGGTGAAAAGATGTTATATATTTATTCTTTCTTACCTTGTGTATTTTTAATTTTATTTTACAAATAAAACAAAAAATGTGTGTTCTATAAAAAAGTGATCAATAACAAATATGTAGATACTTTTTAAATGCAGAATTTTTGTCTTATTTTTTTCCTATCGTGCGTTAATGGACCGCAATTAGCAATTTTAGATTTTTAATTATTTTTTATGCGGTCAAAATTGGAATTTTCAATTTTTCGAAAAAATTCAAAAATTTTTTATCATTCTCTTGTAGAGCTAACGAGAATTCAGATGTTCCTTTTTGAGTAATATGAATTTTCTTAGTTAGAAATTAATAATAATTAGTAGTAGCAGTAACTTAAATGAAAAAACTCTTAGTAACCACTAAAATAAAAATTTACACTCAGAATGATCCACATAGAAACTTTGGAAAATATTTTAAATATCTGTCTGATTCCAAAAAATTTTTATTTAAAAAACAGAAAATGATTGTTTAGAAACGAGTTTATCTAGTGTTTATTTGTTGTTTGATCATAACTAACTAGCTGCAGCCTCGCGAAATCGCTAACTTTGAAGAGAAGGACTGAGTTTTTAACTGAATTGGTGCATATTAACGATTTTAAATGAAAATTAAAAAGCTTTTTTTTTATTATTTTATATACGTGTCAATCTCTCTAGCATTCATCCTAAGTGAAAAGCCTCACAAATTCAAACATATACACATTTTTTCCGGTCCATTAAGCTATCACCTTTACTAACGAAACTCCATAATTTCCGTGTATCAGAATTTTGTAAAGACTAACCTTTTTTAGAATTTTATGTCGCAAATGACTCTCAAAAAATAATTTTTTTCCTAATTTAACACTACAAATAGAGTCTCTGATTTTTTGGGTTTTCAAGAATACCAACCCAGATTTTTGGACTCCAACCCTTCATGTTAAAAAACAGTTCATTGTTACCAGTCACATGTGACTTTGTCAAAAAATAATATTTTTTTAGATTTTTAAAGTTCAAATAGGATCACTGATGTTTTGGCTGTTTCAAAATACAGATAATTTTTTTAAGTTCCAGCCCATAGCCTTACAAAACAGCCCCTTGTTACCCGTCACATTTGACTTTGTCAAAAAATATTTTTTTCAGAATTTCACAGTGTAAATAGGATAACTGATGTTTGGAGTCTTCAAAGTAAAGATACCGATTTTTGGACTCCATCCCAAAGCGTTAAAAATAGCTCCTGGCTACAAGTCACAGATGACTCTTTAAAAAAATAGTATTTTCAGAATTGCACAGTATGAATAGGATTACTGATTTTTAGGCTCTTCAAAAAAAACAACACTGAATTTTAAGCTCTTCAAAATTGCCAAAATCGATTTTTGGGGTTCCAACCCTTATTGTTAAAAAACAGCCCCTTGTTACCAGTCACGTATGACTCACATCAGTCAAAAAATAATGTTTTTTTAGTATTTTACAGTGTAAATAGGATCACTGATGTTTGTTCTATTTAAAAATACAGACACGGTTTTTTGGACTCCAAGCCTTAGCTCTAAGAACAGCACTTTCTTACCAGTCACATATATGTGACACACATATAGGCGTGTTAAGAAATAATATTTTTTTGAATTTTACTGGGTTACTAGAATCTCTGATTTTTGGGCTCTTAAAAAATAGCAAAACCAATTTTTGGGCTCCAGAACTTTAAACCTAAGACCAAACTTCTTTGTACACTGTCAGTAGTTTTGGGCTAACTAAAAATTGTAATTTGCATTTTTAGATAGGTGCTTGATTTCTCAGATATAGAAACGGTTTTTGCTCATAGAAAATTAAGCTTTAAGATCCCAAGAAAGAAGCAACACAACTTTCTCTTTTTCAGGTTTAGGCCTATACTGATAGGACTGGTTTATGTATATATAGGGATGGTTCTTAAAATTGTTGGGTTTTGGTTTCAAGGGCCTGAATTAAGCCCAAAATCTCGTGCATTTTGCGTTTTGCAGATTTGGCTTCCGGCAACGTGGTTTTTTGAACATAGGTGTGGTTTCTGGAACTTGCTTTCGTGCATTCAGGAGTCCAAGAGAAGCCCAAGATTCTGTTATTCTTTGTTTTTCCCAAATTTGAGTTTTTACAAAGAAATTGGGGAATTTCGTTTGTGGAGATGCTAGCTTAATTCACTTTGTAACGCTTCTCACTTGTGGATAACCCGCAAAAAAGAGTCTTCTAACGACAGTTCTGTGGAATTCTATTACTGCGGGAAACCTTGAAGATGTATAGTATTGACAAAAGGTACAGTTTTTGACTGCCGTCAAGTATGATTTGCTGCTATCTTCATATCGTGGATGTGGCGCTTTTACTTTAAAATTCGAAAATAAGTCCTGGAATTCTACTAGTAAACGCAAAAGCTCTTTTTTAAGGACTTCTGCTACTTTTACGTTGACGGTACACAAATTCCTTTGAAAAAATTACAACGAGAGTTTACTAAAAACACCTATGTCTTGGCGCTAATTGCATTCTCGTTTTTGGAACTGGTATTCATTTTCTAAGTGAAGGCCCTGATATTGATACAACTCTTCGCATCAAGGTGATACTTGGGAAAGCTCTCGCCAAGAGCGTTATTAATAATAATTAATTGTCTTGATTACGCTGAATATGATCACGTTTTAGAAATAAACGTGTATAGACAAGTTATTGTTAAATTTGGATGATAACATCTGTCGTCCAGTTCTTAGAATCTGTGATCATAAATAATTTTATTTTCTGAAACACCTTTGTAAATTACCAGAATTATATTGCACACTGAATATAGGCACCACCGCTCTCGTTTTTAGACTGGACTGTCCGATCAAGGCAACTAAACAATTGACTTACTTGTTATTACCATGGGATCGAGACACACTCGGGTACGTACTGATTCCATCAGGGTGTACAAAAGAGGAGAAATCCCTTTTAAGAGATATCGCTAGATCTATTTCTTGTGCATGATAAACTGATTTTCATGTGAAGCATACTTATGCAGGAGTTACCTCAGACAAATTGAAGGGCCACACTGCATATGGCGTAGGTGCCACGATGCTTGCTGACCCAAGTGCCATGCTTCATCGTGTAGCGTCTTCGCTGCATCGTCGCTTTTCGGAGCACCTGTCGAAACTGTTTTTTTTTTAATTTTGTGCTTTAAAAATGATTAATTCTTGAAAATAAATAGTTGCTACAAAAGTTACTCTTTATGTGTCAAAATTGAGGCTTTTAATTGCGCGCTGCGCTGCTCTTTAACCAGGTCTTGCTCACGCATGGTTATCTTTTTAATGCGCTTTTTTGCAAATCAATGGAGGTAAGCAATAAATATAAAGTAAATTCTTGTTTTTTTTTTTAAATTCAACAATCAGACAGTTACGCAACATTTTTGAGTCATAATTGAAGCTTATTGGTGATCGTCGATATTTGACCAGAGTTTTCTTGAACATGATTATATTCTTTCAAGTGTTCGCTACGCGATTCAATAAGGCTAATCAACAGCTTGAAAGTACTTTCTTGTTTTTTTTTTTAAATTAAAAAATTAAACATTTACGCAACTTCACATGTATATAAAACAGTGTATATTCGGCAACTGTAACTTTGACACAGATTTTTTCAGAGAAGGATGCTTCTTTCAGGATGTTCGTTTTATGGTTCGATAAAGCCTAACAGTATTTCAAAATGTTTTTGCATTTTTTTGATTAAAAGTATTTGTGTGATAGTTAGACAGTTTTTTAGTTCTCCTGTTAAATTTGGATTTTCGAACTCACGCCCGTATGCAGTGTTTTCGTTCAATTGTTAATTGCAATTATTATATTGTATTATATTCAATAATAGAATTTAGGATGACGATTAGCGTGGGGATTCTTTTTTTTGTCGGAAGGCCTCATGTCCAAAAAGTTTTTACTGGACACCAGTGAATCACAGAAGTGATTGTTTCTATATTATGTAAGGCATAAGACAAGGATGCTTTATGTCTTCATGGCTAATTATATTAGTTGTGGACAAGTGTTTAAGAATGGCTCTTTTTGACGAAGAAGAAGAACCTGCATGAAAAAATTCATGGACATGAAAGAAGCTAAAGAAGTTTGCCAGGACAGTCAAGTATGACGGCAAATAGTAAATCACGCCTAAAACAAAAGACCTTGGATACTAATAGACGAAAGTGGAGAACCTCACACTACTCCTTTCCCAACCGAGTGAGTCACGCTTCCTTGAAAGGGAAACGGCTAAATAGTGTAATAATAATAATTAAAGTTACAGATTTGAAATCATATATTTAACGAAAGCGCATACATATTACACAAACATTCCATATTTGATAAACCTTTTCACAGCTTAGGTGTGACATGGAAAGTGGAAGATGACATCCTTCAACATTTGCGATATTCACTAAAGTGCATTCCACTTCTGCCATTCAATTACGTCAACATAATCTTTAGCTTCAAATTTTAGGTCTGGAACTTCAAACTGTCGTATTACTTTAGAGCTACATTTTTCAATAGACAGAATCTGATCCACAGCTTATGATCTCACATTGAGGCTTTTATCACGCAACATAGCAATGATACTTTCAGGATGTGCGGCGTAGGCACTGGTTTTTTTTACTTTATCGATGGGTTTTTAGATATCATCTTCCAAGTGTATGCTAAAAATCGTGATGTGTGCTTTTGCTGCAGGTTTCTTGCGAATGTTTTTTTTCCCGCCTAGATTTGTTCTCATCAATGACAAAAGGTTTTAGTTGCGAAAATTGAGAAGAAACATCTTGAGTAGAAACTAGTGCCTTTCTTTAGAATCCTGTCCCCCATCGTCAGTCACTGAACGTTTGAAACTTCTCCGAAATCTCGTGATGAGAATCCTGAAAATTCGTCACATTTTCAAAATATGACAATTTTTCAAATATTGCAAAGGTATTTCTGATCTGTACTGATATTATTGGCCACAACTTCGGGCGAACCACAGCAGATAGTTTCGAAGAGAACAAAAAGATGCTGATAGGAGGTTGATAAAATATTCCCTATGGGTCCTAAATATTGGTCAGGACATAATGATTTTCCTTCTATTTTTTTAAACACGTGACGTTACACGAGCTCATTACTATGAAGTTGGTTACCCGTCCTTTGCAATGGTGTTTAAATCCCTGCCTTTAGACGACAAATAATAAGAAAGGGAATTCCGGTGTTCTTAGCACAACCAATGCATCCGATTTACGCTAGAGTCGATATATTAACTTCTTTTTTAGAAAGATGGTTTAGAATTGGAGGAGAAACATTTTCAGCTTCTGATGATGATCGGGTTAAGTTTCCCAAATTAAGCGACACGTGCTTATGAATCAAAGAAATATGATCTTCCAAATGTGTTTTTTCAATGAGAAATTTCATCTTGTATTTCTTCCATGAATGAGGTTTTATCCTTTCTGCTATCAAAATACAGCGCTTGTAGTTTTAAACTTGGTGGATACTGCTTTAGGTGCAGGCTTTTAAAAATATATTTTTTAGCCTTACTTTGTTTCTATAAATGAAAGAAGCTTTCAGTTACGATAATTGACAAGAAACATCCTTTAGAAGAGCTGAAGCAAGCTTTTCCAAAGTTCTGTCAGATATGCTGTACGTTTTTCACGTTGTTGCAAAAATGGGAAAATTCACTCTTAGTCTAGGTGTTGTCTTTCAAACCAATGGGCATCCATTGATCCTTGTTATCATCACTTATGTCATCTTTCTCCATACTCTCATTGAAGTCTGAAACAATGTCGTTCTCATTTTTATTCTATATTAAGTGGGGTACACGATTTTCTTGACATTATAAGTTTTCTCTCTCCACATTATCATTTGATTTTTGTCCTTCGTTATCGATAATATTTTCATCGTCGCGGATATGGATCTTACGATACGTATCGTTTTGTAGAGTGTGTTGGAAAATAGAAGATATTCACATTGCTCTTATGCTATGTTGATCTGAAAGAAAGTCTTTTTTCCTTGAAGGAACTTGATTTTCTGAAACACTATTGCCTTGGTATTTACAAGCAAGCAGCTAATTCAAACCAATGACTTGCTTCGCTAACATGTAAACGCATATTTTACTTAAATTTAAGTTATTTCCATCGCTTCAAAAACTTTTTCGTAAACTTTGAACTTTACTAGCTTCCTTTTTTATTGAAGCCTTAATCGTTTGAGTTTTTTCCAAATATCTTCAAGTGTTGTTGCTACTACTTTCGAAGCGTTAACGAATTTAATTGTATTACAAACACCCAAAGCATAAAATTTTACATCTGACTTTGAGGCCATTTTCAAAAAGCGACACTAAAATAGATTTGAAAAATGTGAATTGTGAATTCGTATATATAAACGTAAAACAACTAATAATTAAGTCAGTTATAACAGTCATAAACTAATGAAATCTTACACAATATAGCGGAAATAACTCAATATATAAAAAATTCTCATTTTCGGGATAAATATCACCTTTTTCTTTTTAATGATGTACATATTGAGTAGGAAACGACATTAGCAGAAAGCATTTTACTAATTTAAATGATTGGCGTAGTCAAATATAAGAAATATTTTTATAGAAATAGTCGCAATTCTCATTTTTTTCAGACTTTAGACCTTATCGTCGGTTCGCTGCCAACAAATATATATTTCTCTAAATCTGTAGCTTGACCTGTAAATCACTGGCATTCACATGAAACTTTCTGGACCTCAGGCCTTTGAGAATAAAAAGAATTTGGTCTACTCTTATGACCTTCAAGGTGTAGATTGAAGTATAGAAGATCGGCATTATTCTCAATTAAGAAATAACTGAATAATTCATTAATGAAGAATTTAGGTAGAAGTGTTTTTAAAGAATATTTTTGTGTTTTCTTAATGCTTAAATATGTTATCGGAATGCTCTTCTGAGATGCTCATATTTTTATTTCATAATTGAGCTTTAAAAAATAAATCTGCTTGCGACCATCAAAATAATTGATTTGACAAAGCGATTCTATATAATTAAAAAATGTAAGAATTTCCATATTTTAGTGTTAAAAATTAAGACCTCGCAACTTGAATGTCTTACTCATTAACAGAATGTAAACTTTTGAGTGACACTTTACAAATTATTTTCATTTTTAAAATAAGTTCATATCAATGTATTTGTATTTAAATGCTTTTATCAATTTTAAAATATTGTTTAAGTCTAAAATATTCAATTCTTATCCCATTTAATACTAAGGTTTTTAATTAAGTAGTAGAATAAACTTTAAGCGTTGCAAGCTTAATTGTTCTTTTAAAAAAAATTTTTAATTTGTATTTGTATTTGTTAAATTTTATAATTAACAATCAAACACTCATCACTTTCAAAAAAAATTTGAGTAATTTTTAGAAATTTCGGTGCAAATAGCAACAGCCTAATTTAAATCAAAATATAGATTTTTGTTAACTTCAAACGAAAAAATTGCAAAATTCTAAAAAAAATCAGAAAGATTTTGAAGAAAAGTTTTAAAAAATTAGCAGTCTTTCTTGAGGTTTTCAAGGATATTTAAACTATTGAAAATAATAATAATTATTATTTTAATTTAAGAAATGTTGTGTTACAAAAAATCGGCAATTATTCAATTTTTATGTTTCTATATTAAAATTGCTTCAAATAATATAATTTTGAAAATTTTGAAATTCATTTTTTTTAAATTTAGAGCATTAAAAATAATAAAGTTGACTATTATTTTTGGAATATAATCTGAAAGTTTAAACTCTAAACTATGAACAATTTAATAGTTCCACTTTGAGCGTTTTTGTTTATTAGACAATTGAAAATTTGAAACATACTGCTGACTAAAATATACCATTACTTGACGAACAATATTTGAATAACAAACTTGATTGGAAAACGCCTGTCTGCGTAAAGCATACATGGAATTTAGAAGTCAAAACTCTGTATCATCACTAATATACAATAACCAACCCCTAAAGTTTAGGTATTTATTTGTGCAAGTTTCGATATAAACTGAAGAGATGATAATTTTTTGGGACCTTGTCACATAGGAAATTTATTGTATGTAAATTATTATAAACCTATGATAATTTTCTTCACAAACTATTTCTGGAGGAATAAGAACGTATCATGTTTCTATTTCCTTCTGGACAAGACAGGCTGGGCAATTGATAAAAATAAATGCCTTGGGAACAACAATACATTTAATTTTTATTATTGTTTTTAATTACATAATAATCGTAATATTTTAAGATTGCTTTGGATCACCATTTCTTAGATGAAAATTTCTTTTAATTGATTGAATGCTATCAATTGTGGTTCACACACTCTATGATAAAATTATTTTCAATCGGACGAAGCCTGCCTACTGGGATTTGTCTTATTTCATGTTTCGTCCATACGGTAATCGTACCGCTTCGCATGTTCATTTTGATTCTTTTATTAGTGCTAGAATCATATTTATATATTCCAGCAAGATGGTATCTACTTTCCAATATTGCAAAGATATCACCATCAAATGTTGATAATACAATTTGTTCTTGGATTGGCATATGCACATAACGATTATTTCCTATATGCAATAAAATTTGTTTATCTGCAGGAAAATTGTATCTTTGAAGTTGGAAAATCGGTCCGGGATTTTTTATGGAAATAAGACGAATAAACGGAAGCTGGTCAAGTCCATATCCATCTCCGTGAGAAGAAGGAAGCCTTGTAGGTGGAGACATGCATCTAGAAGGAACAGGCCTGTACTGGACACCAGGTGTTAACTCAGCATGATGATGAGACCTAGCATAGAAACTTTTTGTAGAAAATAATAGAAAAAAATTTGCATTTTTGGACAAAAGTAAAAAAAATTAGAAAGCCAAGCAGCATTTGAAAAAATTAACTCACCCATCACTGCGGTTTACATGCTCTACTTTATAATTATTTAACCAAAAGCGCTTGGGTCCCACTGGAGTTTCCTTGACTTCATCTGCGGTCAATGGGGTAAAACAGCCGGTTTTCATGTTGATTTTTGCCCGTCTTTTACATTGAATGCGAGGATCGTGTATATAGATTCCAGCAAGAGCATTAGTAGAGTCCACTATTGCAAAGACATCATCATCGACTGATGATAAGACAATTTGCTCCTC
>JAAAKG020139845.1:0-12256 GCA_010014905.2 Druon quercuslanigerum | reverse complement strand
TAAAAAGAATAAATCATCAACCAAAAATTCAATGCTTAAAACGTTTGAAAAGTACATTTTCAAAGAAAAGAAGGAATTTTCAAAAAAATAATTTAACTTTTATCCAAAACAGATAAATTTTACAACTGAAATAGAATAGTTACATTTTCAGAAAAAAATGTATTTTTAACGAAATAATATACATTTTTAATAAAATAATTACATTTTCAGTAAAAAAAATATTTTAAATAAAAAAAACTAATTTTCAAGAAAATAAATTTATTATTAACCAGACAGTTAAATTTGTAACAAAATTGTTTCTATATGAAGCTAGTTAAAAATTGCGTAAAAAACTAATTTTCAAGGAACAAAATTCTATATTAAAAGATAAATTCAGTTAGAAAAATATTTTCAATAAAAAAGGCGATAGTAAACCAAAGAAAAGAATTTATAATCAAATTGTTTAATTTTCAACTATAATAATTATTTATAAAAAAAATATAAGTTATTATAAACCAAAAATTGAATACTTAAAATGTTAGAAAAGTACTTTTTCAAAAAAATGAAGTAATTTTCAAAAAAAAAAATAGTTTTAACTTTCATAAAAAACAGATAAATGTTACAACTGAAATAGAATAAATTCATTAACAGAAAAAAATGTATTTTTAACGAAATAATATAGATTTTTAACAAAATAATTACATTTTCAATAAAAAAATATTTTGAATAATATAAACTAATTTTCAAGAAAAGAAATTAATTTTTAACCAGATAGTAGATTTTTTAACAAAATTGTGTCTAATTGAACCTAAAATAAATAAATATTTCACTTATAATAAAATAGTTAAATATTGAGTAAAAAAAATAAATTTAGAACAAAATATTAATATTTTTAACAAAAGAGATAAATTTTCAACAAAGAAAATTCTGTAATAAAAGATAAATTCGGTTAGAAAAATATTTTTAATAAAAAAGCGATATACAGCCAAAGAAAAGAATTTTTAAAGAAATTGTTTAATTTTCAAAAAAGTGTGAAATAAAGTGTCAAAATATGAAATAGTTACATTTTCGTTTACAGCAATATTTTCAATTAAAATTTGGAACAAAATATATCAATTTACAAATAAAAAGAATAAATCATCAACCAAAAATTGAATAATTAAAATGTTAGAAAATTACATTGTCAAAAAAAAGAAGGAATTTAAAAAAAATAATTTAACTTTCACACAAAACAGATAAATTTTACAACTGAAATAAAATAGTTACGTTCTCAGAAAAATGTATTTTTAACGAAATAATATACATATTTAACAAAATAATTACATTTTCAGTAAAAAAAATATTTTGAATAAAGAACTAATTTTCACAAAATAACTTAATTTTCATCTAGAGCAGACAAATTTTTAAGTTAAAATAGAATAATTATATTTTCGTAACAATTTTTTTAAACCAGATGATATAAATTTTCAACAAAATAGTTAAGTTTCCAGTAAAAAAATATTTTCAACAAAAAAAAACAACTAATTTTCAATCAAAAAGGTGAATATTCAGCTTAAAATAGAATAGTTAAATTTTCAGTAAAAAAATTTTTTTAGAGTATTTATTTGAATTTTTAACCAAAAATATCAGTTTTCTACCAAAAAGTACAAATTTTCAATAAAATAGTTTACTTTTGATCTAAAACCGATATATTTTGATTTTAAAAGAGAATTATTGAATTTTCGGTAAACATATTATTTTTAAAGAAATAAAATTCATTTTAAGAAACAGTTCAATTTTCAATTAAAATAAAACATTTTATATAAAAAATACTAATATTTACCTGAAGAAATAAATTGTTAACCAAATAGTTGATTTTTCAACAAAATTGTTCAATTTTAATCTAAACTGAAGAAATATTCAAATTAAAATAGAAATAGTTGAATCTTCAGTAAAAAAAGAATTTCAACGAAATATTTAAACTTTTCACCAAAGATATAAATTTTTAAAGAAGATAATTCTGTCGAAAAAAATGGAATAGATAGATTTTCAGTTAAAAAATATTTTCAATGAAAAACCTGACCAAAAGATTTTCAACCAAATAGTTTACTTCTCATCTAAAGCAGATATATTTTTAATTTAAAGTACAATTGTTCAATTTTGCATAATAACATTATTTTTAACGACAAAAATGAATTTTTAAAGAAATATTTAAATCTTCAGTTAAAGAAAAAAATTATTTTCATACAAAAAATAATTCTCAACTAATGAAATAAATTTTTAACCAAATAGTTGAATTTTCAATAAAGCAGTTCAAGTTTCCCCTAAAATAGACAAATTTTTAACTTAAAATATAATAATTGGACCTTAAGGAAAAAAATATCAAGGTAATATAATTAATTTTCAATAAAATATTTAAATTTTCAACCAAAGCGATAAATTTTCAAAGAAGAAAATTAATTTTCTATGAAAAAAGATAAATTTTTAACTAAAAATGGAACAGTTAAATTTTTAGTTAAAAAGGACTTTCAATAAAAAAGCTTAGCTACAACCAATGAAATAAAATTGGAAAAAATAGTTAAATTTTTAATCAAAAAACTGTTTTTCCTACAAAAATACATATTTTTAACAAAATATATGAATTTTTAACTCAAAAGGATAAATAATTACCGGATAATATGATTGCTAAAATATTAAAAAAAATTAATTTTCGAACAAAAAAAGAACGACTTTTCTACAAAATTGTTTAATTTTTATCTGAAATAGATACATTTTACGTTAAATTTTCAGTAAAAATTCATTTTTAAGGAAATAAAATAAATGTGTAACGAAAGATTTAAATAATTTTAAGGTACAAGATTTATTAATAGACTAATTTTCAATCAAGAAAGAGTTTTGAGTCAGTAAAAAAAAGTCATCCAAAATTTCGAATTTCCAAGCAAAAAATACGAATTTTCACGAAACAACATCAAAGTTTAATTTTCAATAAAAATTTACATTTTTTACAATTTGAATTAATTTTCTACCAAAAAAAAGGCAAATTGTCTACAAACAGTTCCATTTGCAACTTAAGACTGAATTTTAACAAAAAAGTTGTTTTTAAACCGTAGAAAAAATAATTTTTAACCAGAAGGGTTTCATTTTTAACAAAAAATCATTTTATTTTTACATAAGCAGATTAATTTTCAGAAAAATATTTGAGTTGTGAATAAAAAAAAATTAATTTAGAATTTTCTCTTAATTGTTGACTTTTTTTATTAAACAAGACCAATTTTCAACAAAAGAGTTCAATTTTTAAAAAAGAAATATACATTTTAAACCAAACAGTCGAATTTTTTAATTAGAAGATTATTTTGAACGATAAAAGACAAATTGTCAACAAATTCTACAAATAAATAGTTTGAATTACAGACATGGCATTAGTCCAAATTTAAATTGACAATCCGAATTTTTAATGACATTCAAAAGCAACCAATCAGTTTAATTGTCAAAAAATAGATAAAGTTTTAGTGAAAAAAGTAATTTTTAGTTCAAAAAATAAATTTTTACTTTTTAATTTTTCATCATTTATCAATTTTTAATCAAATTGATAAATAAAAATTGATTTAATAAAAAAGTTAATTTGCAGTAAATCAGTTAAATTTTTTTATTTTCTACCGGACAATATCAATTTTTAATGAAAAAGTTAGTCTAATATCAATCATCTAATTTTGCAAAAAATTAGTTAAATTTTCAGTTGAAAAAATTAATTTTTAGTTTAAAAAGTGATTTCTCATCAAATAATCAACTAAAAAATAATAATTTTCAATAAAAAGTTTGATTTTTTAGCAATTTAATTAATTTTTTACCAAAAAAGGCAAATCTTCGAGTCGAAAATATAAATTTTCTACAAAAAATTTCAATTTTCCACTTGAGACTGTGAGTTTTAAAACGTAGCAAAAATAATTTTTAACGAGACAATTCCTTTTTTAATTAAAAATTATTACATTTCTACAGAAATAGACGAAGTTTCAGAAAAATATTTGAGTTGTTAATAAAAAAAAATTAATTTAGAAAAAAATTTTGTTTTATTTGTTGAACTTTTTTTTGTAATCAACTAATATATGGTTTAAAATCAAGCTTTTTTAGTTGCAGTTCTGGGATTAAAAGTGGTCAAATTTTTTTCAAAAAGATTTGCCTTTTTAGCTTAAGGATTAACTCTTTTGAATAAAATTGATCTCGTTTAGTTAAAAATTAATATTTATTGGTGGAAAAATCAACTTTGCAGTTGAAAATTAGCATTCTCGGTCAAAAATTGAAATATTTGTTAAAAATTTTCAAAAAATCAAACAAGAAAGATGACTTTTCTACCAAAAAAGTTGAATTTTTAACCAAAATAGATTTATTTTTATGAAAATTGTTGAATTTTAAATTAAAGAAATAAGTTTTCAAACAAATAACAAAATCTTTCAAAATTCTTAAATGGCTTCAAATGTTTATTCGAAAATCTACATTTTCTTTTAACTTTTTGGAAATGTTTTAAAATTTTTAGTTTTTTTACATTTTTTCAAAATTTGTTGATATTTTTTAAAATGAATCGAATTTTTCATATTTTTTTTCTAAATCCTGAAAAATTTTAAAAAAGCCCCAAAATCTTCCAGATTTTTTCTTCTGAGAATTTCGGAAATTTTTTAAAATATTCTCTTAAAAGACATTTATAAACAAATGGTTGTAATTTTCAACAAAAAAGTTGAACAAACAGTTGAGTTTTCAATAAAATGGTTGAAATTAAAAAAAAAAATTGTAACCAAAAAAGATCCATTTAAAAAAAAAATTGCAAACAAGAAAAATGAATTCTCCACCAAAAGATTTATTTGCTCTTAAAAAAGACGAGCTTTTAACAAAAAAATTGAATTTTGAAGCAAAATAGGTGTCTAAAAAAAAATTGTTGAATTATAAATAAAAGAATTAAATTTTCAAACAAAAAATAAAATTTTAACAAGTTTTTAATTATAAGTGTTTAATTGTTATGTATACATGAAAATATGTTTTTCTTTGGAATATTTCCATACATTCTCTTAAAATCTTTCAAAATTCTCAAGTGGCTTCAAATGTTTATTTAAAAATCTACATTTTCTTTTAATTTTTTGCAAATATTTTTAAATTTTTAATTTTTTTTGACAATTTTTCAAAAGTCGTTGATATATTTGAAAATGAGTCGAATTTTTCATATATTTTTGTCTAAATCCTGAAAATTTTTAAAAAGGCCTTAAAATCCTCCAGATTTTTTCTACTGACAATTTCAGAAATCTTTTAAAATATTCTCTTAAACCTAAAAAGTTCCATTAAAAAAAATGTCAAACAAAAAAAATTAATCCTCCACCAAAAGATTCATTTTCTCTTAAAAAAGAAGAACTTTTAACCAAATTGAGTTTTTAATAAAATTTCTGAATTTTCAACATAATAATTCCATATTGCATTAAATATGAAAATTTCTAAATAAAAAAATAATTAATTATGAAACAAAAAGAAAATTTCTGACACAATATTTACACTATTTTTAAAAATTGAGGACATTATTTAACCGGTTTTTTTATTTCTAAAATAGCTCTATTTCCGCAATGAATACAATTTTTTAATTTGAAGATGTTTAATTTATTTTAAAAATTTAATTCAATCTCTTATAAGGAATTTTATATGATATCAATATAGATAATCAAAGAGCGAAACTTAATTAAGTTAATTACCTTAGAATTACGTCTTATATATTTTTAGACAAATACATGACAAGTAATTCAGCGTTATCAAGACGTACATAAGATAATGATAAAAGAGAGAAAAAATCTCTTCAATAAAAATAATTTTCGTAAAACTTATCTATACTGAAGATATAAAAATTCCTTTAGAGAGCTCTTTAATTTTTATTATCAAACTTCCAGTCTCATTTATGAAAACAGTCGTTGTAAAAATTTGTTTTTCAACAAAAGAAATGTTCTCTTAATGAAATAATCCCGTTTTCTTAAATATTTAGTATTGACATTCCTTATCAGCAGTTGTGCTAATATTTTTGATGTCACGAAGACTTTCCCATGTAACGAAATTTCACAATAATATTTTGCGTCTTAAAATTAAAAAGGCAGTTAAAAAGCAATATTTTTTGTCGAAAAAATGACAGTTTTTGATCTACAGAGTATAAAGAAAATATATTTTAATTTTTAGGTGTAAAAAAAAATTCTTTTTTAGCTACGCTGGGATTAGCACCAAGGTCTCACATATTGCTGGGTTCGATTCCCAGCGAAGCTATAGAGAATTTTTTTTAAATAATAATTGAAAACATTGTGGTTTAGATTATGTAAATCATAAATTGTAATTCCATCTATTATAAAAAAATTAAAAAATGATACTACGCTCGTTAACAAAGAAATATAACATTAATATTCAATGAGTGTTAAAGTTTAAACAAATTTTCTGTTAATTTTTTTCTGCTTATTACAGCATTCCGAGTTATTAATCAAATTAATATTTTTCTGGTCAATAAACAAATGTTTTGTTGAAAATTCGTCTTTTTGTCTTAAAAATTTTTAAAAATTTGTTGGTTGACAGTACATTCTTTTTTTTTTTAACTGTACTATTATATTTGTAGTTTAAAATTCACTTCGGTTGGTTAAACTTTTGCTATTTAATTAAAAATTTAATAATTCTGTTGAATCTGCAACTATTCTGTTAAAATATAATATTTATCATTAAAATATTTAAATAATTTAGTGAAGGTAGAAATACTTTGTTAAAAAGGAATTTTTTATAAGAAGATGATTTATTTGTTTGAAAATTCAACTATTTTTTTGAAAATTATTTTTGGTTTTGTTTAAAAATTAATTTAAAAATGAGAATTAATTAATTCCATCCTTGGTTGTAATTTTATCTTTTCTGACTTAAAAATTCATCCTTTTTCTTAAATGTTCAACTTTTTTGTTTAATTGTTGTTTGTTGAAGATTCATCATTTCAGTTGAAAATTCATCTGCTTGGTTAAAAATTAAGTACGTTTTTTCAAATTATTATCTTTTGTGGTTAAAAATTAATATTTTTTAATTAAAAATAGGTCCTTTAAAGTAAAAAAAAATGCAACTATTTTTAGTTGAAAATTAATTTTTTTGTATAAAAATTTAAATTTAGGATGGAAAACTGAACTATTTGTTTAAAGGTTCAATTTTTTGTTGAAAAAGGGTATTTTTGTTTGAAAATTTAACCATTTTAATACGAAATTCATCTAATTAATGAAAAATTTATTTATTTATTTACAAATTTTACTGTTTGCAAGAAAATTTAGTTTCTGATGAAAAATTCTATGGAATATTAAAAAATTCAATTTTTTTGGTAACGAACAAACAAAACCAAAAATAGTGTAGTTAGAAATGTACTATTTTATTTTTTATTTTTTATTGATAATTAAATTATTATTTTTAGATGTCATATTTTTTAGTTTAAAATTCAAATACTTGGTTCAAGATTGATACACTTTCCTAAAAAGTCATTTTTAAATGAAAAACGAAAAAATTCCAAACAACAATTCGTTTTGTTTATGATTGCATTATTTTTTTTTAAATTAATATTTTTTTGTTAAAAAATTAAATTATTCATTCTAAAATTTGACGATTCTGTATTCAATTTTTAAGATTTTTATAAAAAATCCTCTTTTTGTATTAAAAGTGAAGAAATGCTATTGAATTATTTCTCATATGTTGAAAAAAAAATAATTTAGTTAAAAATTTATTATTTAATTTTGAATTTAATTATTTGAATGAAAAGTCGTTTTATTTTTTATTGCAAAGTAATTTTCTAAAGTGGAAATTTAAATATTCCTTTTTTTGTTAAAAAAAATATATCTTTTTTATTATAAAATTTAGCTATTTGGTTACATTTTAAACTCTTTTGTTGAAAATTAATTTTTTTAATAAATAATTCATCTTTTCGGCTTCAAGAATTAAATATTATATTTTTTGGGGAAAATTATAGTTCACAAGTTATAAATTTAACTTTTTTTTAAAAATTTGGTTTGTTAAAATTTTTTTTTGTTCGTTGAAGATTCAACTATTTTGTTAAAAATTTGTCGTTTTTGGTTCAATTCAACTTACTTAAAGTTAATTTTTGTTTCTTTGAATTCGATTGGTTAAAATTTTTTCTTTTAATTGGACTATTTAGTTGAACATTCATGTTAAAAGTTCGTATTTTTGCGTAAAAAAATTAATGATACTTGTTAAAAATTCATATTTTGATTAAGAATTCAACAATTTGTTTAAAAATTTATCGTTTTTGGTTGAAGTCATCCTTTTGGAAATATCGTTTTTTTTCATTAATTTTTACACTGAAATTTTAATGATTCCATTTTGGGTTTAAAATTGATCTTTTTTAGTTGAAAATTCATCTATTTGTTTCGAAATTAATCTTTCTTGATTGAAAATTAACTTTCGTGTAAAAAATTCGTCAAAAATTACTATTTTCTAAATCTATTTATGGAAAATTTATTTCCAAGAAAATGAAAATTGTAAGTCCCTGACATTTTCCAAATTTTCTTTAATTCATAAAATTTTTTTGAATATCTGAAAAAAGTACTTACGTCGAAACAAAATTTAATAAAGTTTCAAAACTGCTGGAAAGATCGAGATAAGAGCATCTGACCGGCAATCGTTAGACTTAGACCTGTGGTTCGATTCCCAGCGGAGTGAAGGAGAGGCATCTTTTTTTAACAGAAAAATTTTATATTTTTTATTAAAAATTTTTTTAAATTACTGGAAAGTTATTTTAGGATAAAACTCGGAAATAATAATTCAAACTATTTATAATGTTTGATGCCATTTCTCATTTTATGCCCACGAAGACTCTTATAGCAAAAAATCGATTAATCAACGTCGGTTTAAAAATAAAACTCAGTGAGGCTGAACCAAATTTAATTTAAAGGTGCTTGAATATGATACTTTTTGTTTAAATACGGTTCTCTGGCGCCTATTCAAAGTTTCCAGAATGAGATGAAAGCCATCCTTTCAGCGAATTTTTAAAAAAGTCAATTTTTGTACTCAAAAAATTAGTGATGAAATTTACTTCAAAATTATGTTTTTTTTATTTAAATTTTAACTTCATTGTTTTGTGCATTATAAAATATGATATAAACTACAATTAAAAATTATCTTTTTAAAATTAGGCTTATACATTTTTTTTAAATTTATTGTAGTATTTCATTCGTATACTTTAGAATATACAAAAATAAATAATTCAATTTAAAAAAAAAACCTCAATGATCATTTTTTTTAATTCAAAATTAACTTTTTCCAAAAATGGCTCAGGCGGTAAAGGAAAATTTTTTTTAAACAAAATGAAACGTGATAAGTAAAATAGTTTCACATTAATTATATTTATTTCCAATAATAATTTAGAAAATATTGTAACTCCCTGTTTCTGATATTTAGAAAAATAAATTTTTAATTTCTGGCATAATTTTATTTGGAAAAAAAGAATGTTTGAACCAAAAAAAAAATTCTGATAAGAATTTTTATAAGTCTGACAATTTTTTTTGGAAACAGGAATTGCTTTTGTAAATTCCCCTTTTATAAATCAGAATTTAAATTATGTCCAAAAATTACCCGTTATTCCAACTTGCTCAACTATTTTCTTGAATCTTCGCATGTTTTGGTAGAATTGAACTATTTTTTAGTAAAAATTAAAATATTTTTTATTTAAAATATCAAATATTAAATTTTTCATTTAAAATTCATCTTTATGGCTGAATATTTAAGTATTTAAAAAATATTTTTCACCTTAAAATTTGTAGGTTATTTATTATAAAAGATGTTTTTATCAGACGACATGAATTTTTTAACAAAAATCTTTAGCCTAATAGTTGAATTTAAAACTTAAGAAAAATTAATTTAAAAAAGGAATAGTCAAACGTTCAATTAACGAACATTCACTTTTAACATAAAAAGACGAATAAAATTTGTTTATAAATTAAATTTTTAACTAAAGGGATAAAATTGCAAGTAAAATTATGAATTTTTAACCAAACAAATAAATTTTTATCAGAGTATTTCAACTGAGGTTTTAAATTTTAACCAAAGAAATAAGTTTTTAACTAATAATGATAAATTATTTTACAAAGAAATCAAATTTTTTAAAAAGTAGTTCAACTTTCAATAATTAAACTATTAATTTATAAAAATTTGTTCAACCAAAATTTCTCTAACGAAGGTAAATTTTATCCAAGAATCGAATAGTTCAATTTTTAATTTAAAAAAAAAATAATTTTTACCCAAAAGAGATAAATTTTGAATTAAAAATAGTATAATTAAATTTTCATTTTAAAATATTACTTAAAAAAAAAAACTAATTTGAATTTTGAATTAAATACTTCAATTTTGTCCAAACAGATGAATTTTGAACTAATAATAATAATAATAGTAATAATAATAGTTGATATTTCGCCCCAAAAACATTTTAATTTCAAATAAATAACATACACTGCCTGAATCAGTAATTTTAAATGGTTTAAAAAAATTTATTTTTAATTATTTATTCAGTAACTTTCACTTACTAAATCAGTCATTTCCATTGATATAATCCATAAATTTCAATGATATTAACAGTAATTCATTAATTATTTTAATAACTTATTAAAATGTAGAAATTTAATGAATATGTTTGATCTAAAATTAATTTTAGTTTTGTATTATAGTAGGCAAAGCAATCAATTCAACTTAATGATTTAATCAGTCAGCAGGATTGACTGATTCAGTCAGTAAAAATGATCGATTTTTTAGTCAAATTTTGCTGGAATACACTCTAAATTTAAATCAGTGAACATTTGTCTGATGAAATTAATTAAGCTTGCTTTGACTGAAAGTTCAGTAATTTCTACTGATAAAACAGTCATTTTAACAGATAAATCAGTCAATATTTGCGATTATTATATTCCTTAACTATAATTAAATTGTAAAAATTTAGGGATTAGACCAATTAAAATGACTGCTTGATTTAATTTTTGGTATTTACTGGTTATATCATTCAAAATTATTCGATACTTTCGTCTTTATTACTAGAAAATAATTTTTCTTGGTGTAAAAATATTGATCTTTTTTTTTAATGAAACTGTTTTTTATTAAATTTAAGATCTTTTTTAGTTGAAATATCAACCACTACACTTTTCCTTGAGAATTTACATTTTTTTATTGAAAATTAACTACTTGTTTGAAAGTTGAATTATTTTGTTAAACATTAATTTTATTGCCACAAAAATTCATCATTTTATTAGGTTTAAATGATTTTTTTTATTTGAAAGTAATTTTTTTCACTGAAAAATTTTCCATTTTTCCTGAGAAATGATACTACTTTTTAGTTAAGAAAAATGTAATTTGTTAAAAATTCATCTTTTTGTTTAAAATCTTATTATTTGTTTCAAAATTTAACTATTTTCTGGAAAATTTGATTTTTTTGTTTAAAATAAATTTTGTTAAATAAAATTTGTACTATTACTGTTTTAGTTGAGATTTAATATTCTTTAGTTAATAAAATAACTATTTGACTCGAAATTTCCCTATTTTCTTGAAAAGTTGTATTTATTGGTAGAAAACAAATCTACAAAAAAATCTCATCTTTTTTTCTTTTTTTTTAATATATTTTTCTATACCTAAAACTGTAATAATTCCATTTTTTCTTTATCATTAATTTTATTTATTTAACAATCAATCATATGGTTGAAATATCATATCATTTGATAAAAATTTTTTGTACAGAAAATAATTTTTCCAGGCACAAAATTTTTTTCATTTATGGTAAATTTTGCTACTTGGTTAAAAGCTTGACCACTTTGTTAAAAATTACTGTTTTGTTCAACTATTTAGATAAAAATTAATGTATTTTGTTGAAAATTTGACTTTCTTTTTTTTGCAAAATTTATATTTTTATTTAAATTCAACTACTGGGTTTCAAGTTAAACTATTTCGATAATAATTGATTTTTTAAGTTGAAAATAATGTTATTTTGTTCAAAAAATCTTTTTTTTTTGTTTGTTAAAAATTCGTCTTTTTGGCAGAAAATTAATTTTCCTGGCACCAAATTATTTATATTTAAAAAAAATTTCATCTGCTGGATTAAAAGTTAAACTGTTTTGTTAAAAATTTTTTTTTTTGGTTCAAGATAAAAAATTACATTCGAAAATTCATCTCTTTGGTTGAATATGGATTTTTAGTTAAAAATTTAACTATTTTGTTAAGAAATTCGTCTTTTATAAAATCTTAATCTTTTTTTGATGAAAATTGTTATATTTTTTTT
>JAAAKG020139844.1:0-12256 GCA_010014905.2 Druon quercuslanigerum | reverse complement strand
GAAATTTTGTATTAAAATATTGTCTATTGTATTTTTTTAAATGTTTAATCTTTAATTGAAAATGCAGCTACCTAGCTAAAAATGGAACTCATTCAATAAAAGTTGAACTGATTTAGCAAAAACTAATTTTTTTATTCAATGATTCATCTTTTTTGTTTAAAAATTTGTTTGTTTCTGAAAACTGAAGACATCCAGTTTCGCACAAAATCTTAAGCAGAAAAATAAAAAATTAATTATTTTATTTTTCCTATACACGAGTACACAAGAAGGTTAGCTTTATAACTCGCACTAATTATAGTCCTATGTGTGTGAATATTTACTCACACTGAGAAAAAAAATACATAGCATAGATCAATTGAAAGAGAGTCGAGTCATCGGGAATGGAGGGTGGAAAATAGGAGAAATACATATAAAGCGCATAAAAAAATAGAAGCAAACGAAAAAAGCAAGATGTGCAACAGGGGGAGCGAGAAAAAAAGGGACTGGAGATAAAAGCCTATTCGGCGAAATAAAATCGACCTGAACGAGAGAAATGCGGTCGCGAGTCTCTATGTCGATTGGACGAGCTGGAGAGCTCTAAAATCGTTCCAAATTATTTATTTGTTTGTTTATTATATACTTCTAGAGTCTAATCTGGATTTAGTGATTCTGGATTTAGTGTTTCCGAGAATCGACGCCGCGCAGCGGGGATGGGCGAGAGGCGCTGCTGAGTATCTTTGGTGTTCACTCAGGCGTGACAAACAAGAGAGAGAGAGGGCCTGAAGAGAGACTAAGCAGTTCTGAGACAGTTACTTTTACTGCTGTTATACTATTACTGAAACTTTTACTGTTACTTTTTTATTGTGTTGATATTATTACATAATAAAATTAAATGAGAGAATAAAAGAAGTTCAACATACAGACTACTTTATTAGCTAATAATAATCCAGCAATTTTACGAACTTTTTTTTATTTCTCACAGTTCTCGAAAATAATAAAAAAAGAAATAAAAAATGCGAAAAAGTCGTTTTTCTGAATCTTTTTAAATTAAAATGAGGGATTTAGATTTTCATAAAAGTCGCAATCATTTTATTAATGTTAAAAATAATTTCAATTGTACTATAGATTTCGAAAGAAAAGAAATTTTTCACCATAATTAATAACAAAAATTAAAATATCTTACTTGTCAAAAATTTAATATAAAGAAATTTTGCACCTTGTTTTTCAAAACAAAATTTAAATAAACTAATTTTAAAACCCGTTCTAAAAATAAACGCTTTGTTTAAAATTCGTATTTTTTTTTAGAAAATTCGTTTTTTTTAAATTAAAACTACAACTTTGGGTCCAAATAAATCTGTTTTAGTTAAGGATTCATCTATTCTGTTGCAAATTAGATTTTGTTTAAATTAATTTTTATTTTAAATACTTTTTAGTTGAAATATCAACTATTAAGTTTTTCGTATACAATTCATATTTTCTGGTTAAAAATAAAACTACTTAGTTGAAAAGTTGCATTACTTTAATAAATAATTATATGTTTGATTGGAAATTTATAATTTTAATTAAAAATTCAGCTATTTGAGAATTAAAATTTTCTTTTATTGTTCACAATTTATTTTTTTAACTGAAAATTTAACTATTTTAGTTAAAGGTTCATATTTTTAAGTAAAATTTAATCCTTTGGTAAAAAATTCTCTTTTTCTTTTAAATTAAATGTTTATCTTAAAATTTATCCATGATATTTTTTGTTGAAAATTAATCTATTTGATTGAAAATTCTTTTTCCTTTTCTTGAAATATTGAATATCATAGTTTTTGAAAAATCATCTTTTTTGGTTAAAAATTCTACAAAATATTTTATTTTAAATTATTCTTTTTTTAAATTAATTTTTATTTTAAATATTTTTCAGGTGAAATGTCAACTATTAAATTTTTCGCAGACAATTCATATTTTGTGGTTAAAAATAAAACTACTTTGTTTAAAACTTGCATTACTATTATAAATAATTATATCTTCGATTGGACATTTATAATTTTAGTTAAAAATTCATCTATTTGAGAATTGAAATTTTGATGGTTGAAAATTTCTTTTATTGTTAAAAATTCATTTTTTTAACTGAAAATTTAAGTATTCTAGTTAAAGATACATATTTTTAAGTAAAATTTAATCTCTTTGGTTAAAAATTCGCTATTTCTTTAAAATTAAATGTTTATCTTAAAATTTATCAATGACATTTTTTGTTGCAAATTATTATATTTGATTGAAAATTCTTCTCTTTTTCTTAAAATATTAAATATTATAATTTTTTAGAATTCATATTTTGTGGTTAAAAATTAAACTTCTTGGTTGAAAATTTGCATTACTTTTATAAATAATTCTATCTTTGGTTGGAAATTTATAATTTTAGTTAAAAATTCAGCTATTTGAGAATTGAAATTTTGATAGCTGAAAATTTCTTTTATTTTGAAAAATTCATTTTTTTAACTGAAAATCTAATTACTCCAGTTAAAGTTTCATATTTTTAATTAAAATTTTATCTTTTTGGTGAAAAATTAGCTTTTTCTTTTAAATTAAATGTTTATCTTAAAACTTATCTGTGACATTTTTCGTTGAAAATTAATCTATTTGATTGAAAATTCTTCTCCTTTTTTTGAAATATTGAATATTATAATTGTTTAGAATTCATTTTTTTTTTGTTAAAAATTCTACTAGGTATTTTATTTAAAATTCTTCTTTCTTTTGAAAATTAATTTTTTATCTTGATTTTTGATCTCGGTTAAAAATTATAATATTTTGTTAAAAAGTTGTATTTTTTTGTTCAGTTCAATTATTTTGTATAAAAAAATTCATTTTGTATAAAATAATTTATCGATTAAAGATTTTAAAATTTTATTGGAAATTGGTCTCTTTTGGTTGAGAGTGAATTTATTGAATTTAACCTTTGTTGAATTTGGCCCAATTTAGTTAAAAATTCTAGTTTTTGTTAAAAAGTTTTTTTTTTGTTGAAAATTAATTTTTTAACTAAAAGTTCATCTATGCAATTTTTCGTTAAAAATTTTTTAACGAAAAATTTAAAAAAAATTAATTGTTAAAAAAATTTTTTTTATTAACTTTTTTAACTGAAAATTCAAATATTGTAGTTAAAGAATTAGGATCTTTATTAAAAATTTAGATTTTTGGTTGAAGAGTAAACTATTTTATTAAAAATGTATTTATTTTTGGTTAAATATTAATTTTTGCAAATAAAAATTTATCTATTCCATTTTTCGTTTCAAATGTTCTATTTGGTTGAAAATTGGATGTTTTTTTTGACAATTCGTCTTGTGTGTTTAAAATATTAAATATTATATATTTTTGACAATTTATCTTTTTTATTGAAAATTCATCTACTTAGTTCTATTTTGTTGAAAATTGGATTTTGTTTTTAAAATATTAAATACTACATTTTTTTCACAAATCATCTTTTTTGGTTGAAAATTCATCTACTTAGTTGAAAGCAGAACTTTCTTCTTAAAAATTTCTTTTTTTAGTTATAAATTCATTATTGAAATTGAGAATTCATCTATTTGGACATAAATTCTTCTTTTTTATTGAAAATTCAATCTTTTCTTGAAAATTTATTTTTTATCTAAAAATTACAGTGTTCTATTTAAAAAATAATAATGTTAAATAAAAACTAATCTTTTTTGTTGAAAGTTAAAATATTTTGTTGGAAATATTTTGTTGTTGTTGAAGATTCATAATTTTAGTTTAGATTTCATATATTTGTTTTGAAATTATAAATTGTTGTTAAAATTGTTTTTTAATTAACTTTTTAAACTGCAAATTCAAGTACTTATTTAAAGAATTAAGATTTTGATTAAACATTTATATTTTTGGTTGAAGATTAAACCATTTGATTAAAAATTGATTTATTTTTGGTTAAATATTAATTTTTTTTAAATTAATTTTTGCAACTAACAATTTATCTATTCCATTTTTCTATCAAAATGTTCTATTTGGTTGAAAATTGTATGTTTTTTTGACAATTCATTCTTTTCTTAAAAATTTATTTTTATCTTAAAATTACAGTGTTCTATTTAAAAAATAATAATTGTTAAAGAAAAACTAATCTTTTTTGTTGAAAGTTAAAATATTTTGTTGGAAATATTTTGTTGTTGTTGAAGATTCATAATTTTAGTTGAGATTTCATATATTTGTTTTAAAATTATAAATTGTTGTTAAAATTGTTTTTTAATTAACTTTTTAAACTGAAAATTCAAGTGTTTATTTAAAGAATTAATACTTTGATTAAACATTAATATTTTTGGTAAAAGATTAAACTATTTTATTAAAAATTGTTTTTTATATTGAAAGTTGAATGTTTTTTTGATAATTCGTCTTTGGTTTTTAAAATATTAAATATTACATTTTTTTTACCATTTATCTTTTTTTGTTGAAAATTCATCTACTTAGTTGAAAGCAGAACTTCCTTCTTAAAAATTTATTTTTTGGTTACAAATTTATTATTGAAATTGAGAATTCATCTATTTGAAAATAAATTCTTCATTATTTTTCTATTTAAAGAATAATAATTTTAAATAAAAATTTATTTTTTTAATTGAAAATTAAAACCTTTTGATGGAAATTTTTTTTTTGAAGATCCATCATTTTAGTAGAGAATTCATTAATTCTTTGCTAAAAATTGAACTTTTTGTATAACATTTTTTTTATAGTTAGTATTTTAACTAAAAGTTTAACTAATCCATTTTTTGGTTAAAAATTAAAATATTTGGTTGAAAATACGTCTTTTTTGTTAACATTTTTTTTTTGATCATTCAAATTTGTTTGGTTTAAAATGTTATTACTTGATTGGTAATGGATCTCATTTGTTCAAAATTTTTGTTGTTAAACAATTATCGTTTTAGTTATAAATTTATAATTTCTGTCAAAAATTAAATTGAATAAAAAAAAATTTGAATTCAAATCTCTCTTGGTCATATTTTTCATTCAAAAAATCATTTCGCTGTCTCAAAATTTAATAATTTTATACAAAAATTAAAAATTTGCGAAAATGAATGTGTTTTTGAAAAAGAAACAAAATTTTTCCGAAAAATCGATACCAAATAAGAAATGTTTTATATTGCCCTATAAATCTCGATGGCTCTGGTGGTATATTTTTTCTTTACTTTTTTATAGTATTTATTTAGATTAACCTAGTTCCTACTTTTGCGTCTGGGAGATTTGCAGCTTCCTAGGATCAACAGGGAATGTTTAAGAACATTTTTAATTTCGGGGGTGAATAAAAAATTCCAATTTTCCTATATTGGGCTATATATTTATATGGCTCAGTCTGGAAATACATTTTTTTCTTCTTCTGAAAGTGTTTCATTAGGTTAACCTAATTCCAACTCCCGTTTCTGGAAGATTTACAGCTTCATATGGCTGACGGAGAATGTTTTCAAGAATTTGGTATTTCAGGGTAGAAGAAAAATTCCAATTTTTCTATATCATGCTATAAATCTTTTGGATCATTCAAACCTAACAACAAAATCTTTAGAAGAAAAAAATCCTCTTCAATCACGAAAAACAAAATAAAAAAGGGGATAGAGGATTCCTTCTTTTTTAAAGTTTTTCGAGATTGCCTTATTTTTCTTTCCTTCTATTTTATTTTGGGTTTTTTAAATTTATATGGAGATTTTTTTACAATCTTTAAGAATGTAAAAAATTAATTTAAATGATTTTAGTGGTCGTGCCAAAAGTCCGATATCTAAAAAAAAGTTTTTCTATGATTTTAAGAATCGAAATATTATAACTGATGCCATTCCAAATAAAAAACATTATTTTGTATAAAAAATTTTAACATTTACGATAAGAAACATTAATTTTAACCATTTTTTTTTTTGCAATTTAATTTTTTTCTGACAATCGCTTTTTACCAATTTTGGCAAAATTATTTCATTTTAATAAAGGATGGCTTATTCTTTCCGGGAAAGCATTCTCTACAACTCTACTGTTTTCAATTTCGAAAGTAATTTTTTTTATGGCTTCTAAGGCTCTTAATCGTTAAAACGATTTTGTTTTTAAAAAATGGTTAAAAATAATTTATGTTTTAAGATTATTTAGTTATTTTTAAAGTTGTTTTCCCGGAAAAAAGCCGTCAGAAAAAATTCAATTACAAAAAACATAGTCAAACTTAATGTTTTTTTTGTGAATTTTAATATTTTTTATAAAAAATAATGTTTTTGTTTGAAATCACATCAATTAAAATATTTTGATTCTTAAAATCATAGAAAAACTTTTTTTTTCAGACATCTGAATTTGGGCACAACTAGCTTAATCTCAAACTTATTTTTTTTCTTTTCCCGTTAGTCCTAAGAAATTGCAAATCTTCAAAAAAATTCTTCGTCATCCAAGAAGATAATAATTTTAGTATATTTTGTATTTTCAGTCAAAAAAGATAAAATTTCTAACCAAAGAGACATTAAGAGATTTTATAGTTAAACAATAAAAATAAATTAAATTGAATTGTTGAATTTACAAGCGAAAAATATTAATTTTCTACAAAACAGTTAAAATTTCAATCAAAAAGATAACAATTTAAGAAAATAGGGGAATTTAAAAAAAAGACACAGTGTTCAGTCTAAAAAGAAACCAAATTTCTGCCAAATTTGTTATTTTTAAAACATACAAAAAAAACTAATTTTATACAAAAATCTTAAATTTTCAAAGCGAAAATATAATTTTTCTACTAAGAAATTTATTTTTAACCAAATAGTAGAAAATTTCAATAAAAAAGGTGAATTGTTGAGCAGATTGTTGAATTTTACCAAAAAAAGATTTTTTTATAAAAAAAAAGAAAAATTCATTTAAATTATTGATTTCTCAAGTCAACAGATGATATTTTAACACAAAATATATTTCAAGGAAAAAGTAGAAATTTTCAGGAAATTTTCAAGTACAAAAAAATGAATTTTTATTTCAGGATTATGATTCTTTAACAAAATAGTTTATTTTGGATCAAATAGTAAAATTCCAAATAAAAATAATGAATTTCTAAACAAAATTTTAATTCTTAACCATAAAAGATTTGTTTATAAAGAAAGTAACAAAATTTAAGGGAAACTGTTCATTTTTCAAGAAATAAAAAACGAATTTGGAAAAAATGTTGGGTTTTCAAATCGAAAATATAATTTTGTAACAAACGCTAAAAAAATGTAACATACAAATTTTAATAAATTTAATAAATGGAATAGTTAAATTTTCAATTTAAAAAATTAACTTTCAACATAAAAAAGTATTTTTAACACAATAGTTAATTTTTGAACCACAAACATGAATTGGCAACTACAAAAAATTAGATTCACAATACAAAATATAATAGTTAAATTTTCAGTTAAAAGAAAATAATTGACAACCGAAAAAAAATTATTTTCCAAAAAATAGGTAAATTTACAACTAAATAGATGAATTTATTGACTAAAAAGTTAAGTTTAAAATAATAAATGGGATAGTTAAATTTCAAGTTAAAAATAATTAATCGAGCACCAGATTTAAAGTATTTTTTTAAAAATAGTTAAATTTACAAACAAATAGAAAAATTTGCAACCACAAATGATAAATTAAAAATAATAAATGGAATAGTTAAATTTTTAGTTTTAAAAAATTATTCACGAACAGAAAAAAACTATTTTCTAAAAAATAGGTAAATTTACAACCAAATAGATGAATTTGTCGACTAAAAAGTTAAATTTAAAATAATAAATGGAACAGTTCAACTTTCAATTTGAAATAGTTCAACTTTTAATTGAAAAAAATTTTTTTTAACAACAAATCTTTTTAAGAAAATAGTTAACTTTTCAACCAAATGGATTACTTTGAAACTAAAAATAATAAATTTACAATAAAAATAGTTAAATTTTCAGTTATAGGAAAATTAATCTAAATCCAGAAATAAAGTATGTTTTTAACAAATAGTTAAATGTGCAAACAAATAAATAAAGTTGCAACCAGAAAATATAAATTTAAAATAAGAAATGGAATAGTCGAATTTTTAGTTAACAAAAAAATTATTCACGAACAAAAAAAAACTATTTTCTAAAAATAGGCAAATTTACAACCAAATAGATGAATTTTTCGACTAAAAAGTTAAATTTAAAATAATAATTGGAACAGTTCAACTTTCAATTTGAAACATTTTTTGTTAACAACAAATTTTTTTAAGAAAATAGTTAACTTTTCAACCAAATGGATAAATTTGAAACAAAAAAAATAAATTTAAAATAAAAATTAAATAGGTAAATTTTCAGTTATAGGAAAATTAATCTACAACCAAAAATTAAGTACTTTTTTAAAAAACAGTTAAATGTACAAAAAAAATAAATTTGCAACCAGAACAGAAAAATTTAAAATAAGAAATGGAATAGTTAAATTTTAAGTTAAAAAAAAATTATTCACGAACAAAAAAAAACTATTTTCTAAAAATAGGCAAATTTACAAGCAAGTAGATGAAGTTATCAACTAAAAAGTTAAATTTAAAATAATAAATGGAAAAGTTCAACTTTCAATATTAAAATTAATTTTTTTAAACAAATCTTTTTAACGAAAGAGTTAAGTTTAAAGCAAATGAATGAATTTGAAACTAAAAAATAATAAATTTAAAATAAAAATAGAACAGTTAAATTTTGTGTTGAAGAAAAATTAACCTGCAACCAAAAATAAAGTATTTCCAACAATATAGTTAAATTTACAAATAAATAGATTAATTTCGAACTAGAAACGAAATTGAAAAATAATAAATGGAATTGTTAAATTTTCACTTTAAAAATTAATTTTTAACCAAAATAAAAGAGTTTTTAAAAAAATAGATAAATTTGCAAACAAATAGATGACTTTGTTAACTACAAAGTTAAATTTAAAATAATAAAGGGAATAGTTCAACTTTTAATTTAAACAAATTTTTTTTAACAACAAATCTTTTTAAGAAAATAGTTAACTTTTCAACCAAATGGATTACTTTGAAACTAAAAATAATAAATTTACAATAAAAATAGTTAAATTTTCAGTTATAGGAAAATTAATCTAAATCCAGAAATAAAGTATTTTTTTAACAAATAGTTAAATGTGCAAACAAATAAATAAAGTTGCAACCAGAAAATATAAATTTAAGATAATAAATGGAAAAGTTCAACTTTCAATATAAAAATTAATTTTTTTAAACAAATCTTTTTAACGAAAGAGTTAAATTAAAAGCAAATGAATGAATTTGAAACAAAAAAATAATAAATTTAAAATAAAAATAGAATAGTTAAATTTTATGTTGAAGAAAGATTAACCTGCAACCAAAAATAAAGTATTTCCAACAATATAGTTAAATTTACAAATAAATAGATTAATTTCTAACTAGAAAAGAAATTGAAAAATAATAAATGGAATTGTTAAATTTTCACTTTAAACATTAATTTTTAACCAAAATAAAAGATTTTTCAACAAAATAGATAAATTTACAGACAAATATATGAATTTGGAACTAGAAAAGAAATTTAAAAAAAATAAATGGAATAGTTAAATTTTCACTTTAAAAATTAATTTTTAACCAAAATAAAAGAGCTTTCAACAAAATAGTTAGATTTCCAAACAAATAGATGAATTTGTCAGAAAAAAATTAAATTTCAAATGATAAATGAAACAGTTCAACATTCACTTTAAGAAATTATTTCTAAAAAACAAATTTTTTAAAAGAAATAGTTAATTTTTCAACCAATCGTATGCATTTGAAACTAAAAAATAATTAATTTACAATAAAAATAAAATAGGTGAATTCTAAGTAAAAGGAAAATTAACCCGCAACCAGAAATAAAGTATTTTCAAGAAAATAGTTAAATTTACAAACAAATAGATGAATTTTTAATTAGAAAAGAAATTTAAAAAAAATAAATAGAATAGTTAAATTTTCACTTTAAAAATTAATTTTTAACCAAAATAAAAGAGCTTTCAACAAAATAGTTAGATTTCCAAACAAATAGATGAATTTGTCAACGAAAAAGTTAAATTTCAAATAATAAATCAAACAGTTCAACATTCACTTTAAGAAATTATTTCTAAATAACAAATTTTTTTAAGAAATAGTTAATTTTGCAACCAAGCGTATGAATTTGAAACTAAAAAATAATAAAACAGTTAAATTTACAAATAAATAGATGAATTTAGAACTAGAAAGTAAATTAAAAATAATAAATGGAGTAGTTAAATTTTCACTTTAAAAATTAATTTTTAACCAAAATAAAAGAGTTTTCAACAAAATAGATAAATTTAAAAACAAATATATGAATTTGGAACTAGAAAAGATCAATTTAAAATATAAAATGGAATATTGAAATTTTCATTTAAAAAATTAATTTTTAATCAATATAAAAGATTTTTCAACAAAATAGATAAATTTACAAACAAATAGATGAATTTGTCAACTAAAAATTTAAATTTAAAATAATAAATAGAACAGTTCAACTTTCAATTTAAAATATTATTTTTAAAATACAAATTTTTTTGAGGAAATAGTTAATTTTTCAACCAATCATACGCATTTGAAACTAAAAAATAATTAATTTACAATAAGAATAGAATAGTTGAATTTTAAGTTGAAGGAAAATTAACCTACAACCAGAAATAAAGTATATCCAATAAAACAGTTAAATTTACAAACAAATAGATGAATTTGGAACTAGAAAGGAAATTAAAAATAAAAAATGCAATAGCTTAATTTTCACTTTAAAAATTAATTTTTAACCAAAATAAAAGAGTTTTCAACAAAATAGTTAAATTTTTAAACAAATAGATGAATTTTTCAACTAAAAATTTAAATTTAAAATAATAAATGAAACAGTTCAATTTTCAATTTAAAAAATTAATTTTTAACAACAAATTTTGTAAGGAAATAGTTCATTTTTTAACCAAATGGATGAATTTGAAACAAAAAATAATAAATTTACAATAAAAAAACAGTAATGGTAAATTTTATGTTAAAGGAAAATTAACCCACAACCAGAAATAAAGTATTTTCAAGAAAATAGTTAAATTTACAAACAAATAAAAGAATTTGGAACTACAAAAGATCAATTTAAAATAATCAATGGAATAGTTAAATTTTCACGTTAAAAATTAATTTTCAACCAATATAAAAGAGTTTTCCACAAAATAGTAAAATTTTTAACCAAATAGATGAATTTTTAAATAAAATAATTGAACCCTGAATCAAAACAGATTAATATTTCACTAGAGAGTTGCAGTTTTAACTAAAAAAAAATAAATTTACTATAAAAAGACGAATTTTAAACAAAAAAGTTCAATTCTTCACTAAGCAGAAAAAATTTTTTTAAACAAATTTGGGATTAAAAAACAAATTGTGGTGTTAAATTCTATATTTTCCACACTTAATTGAGATAATTTACGTTTTTTAATACGGTGAAACATTTCTCACTGTTTCGTTGTCCGTAGAAAATTTTTCATTTTTTCTTTTATCTTTCATTTTTATTGGAGAAGACGAAAGATAAAAAATAAAATACTATTTTTATACAAAAATCTTGAATTTTCAAAGGGAAAACATAATTTTTCAACTAAAAAAAAAAAAAGAAATAAGCTTAAAGTATCCATGCCTGTTGGTAATAGCACTTAAACATCGTTTCCATATATTTCATAGTTGGAGAAGCGGATTAAAAATTAAAATTGGAAAATAAATTTAATGAGAATAAAAATTCCTGCAAGTAATAATCGCCTTTTCTGACTCAAGTGAAAAATTATAAAAGTTTATAGAACGTGCAGTTTTTTAACTTTTTGTATTGTAATCGAGAGAAAAGTTTCATCAAGGATATGACAACGTAAGAGCAAAAGCGATTAATTTCGTTCGAGGATATTAGAACTTGACTTCACTGCTCGAAAAAGAGTAGAATTAACGCTAGACCTCGTAATATTATTCAAGTTGAAAGTTTCGGTATGACAAAAAAAATTGTTAAAATTATCCTCATTTTACTTTGTAAAATTTTTAGTTCTTATGAATTACATATATTGTATTCACTTGATGATTATATATATAAATATATATATATATATATATATATATAGCTTTTTACTTTTGTATATTTTAATCATAAAATTCATTCCACTAGGGGTGACGATTCGGATGCTCTACTGACCTATATATTTATGCCTCCCCATTTGATGATCGTGAAATCAATTTCCAGATGTATATTACTTGAAAATCCAGCCTCGCTCAGAATTTCAAATTAGTACACTCTCAATTAAC
>JAAAKG020139843.1:0-34579 GCA_010014905.2 Druon quercuslanigerum | reverse complement strand
GCAGCAAAGGCGGTAAGAGTGGGATTTGACGAGTTGACAGATTTTAGCTCCCGGAGCTCGTCCGTGGCCATCCCTGATCTACTCAGATCATGCGTCAACGATGATCTTGAACTTCAGCTCAAGGTTTTTAGGCTTGACCCAGGTACGAGTAGGGTCACCAAATATTTTTTTACATTTTGCGTTAACCAAGAACAAGGACGTGCACGCAGTAAAATCTTCTTCATTTGTAGTGTTTGATTTACGTAAGACCTCTTGCTTCTCACGATCGGGGTACATGATTACCTTTTTCGTAAACAGATGAGCCGAATCAGCACAGATTGGTCAAGCCTAAGAACTTTTAGCTGAAACTCATGTCCTCCTTAACCCATGACCTGAGTACATATTTGGACGTAATAGATTTGAACTCAGAGCGCTTCTCTAGTCACCGAAAGAAAAAGTTACAGGCGAACATGAGCAAGCGACTTGACGACCAATTGTGGAGAAGAAGCGTCTCCTAAAAGATGATGGTGTTTTCAAAACCAGAAGGAGCATTAACATCCAGGTTTCTTCTTAGCCCTAAGATCTAGCTACTATCCGTCACGATATCTCCATGGAGTGCGAGCTCAATAACATGAAAGAGGTCAAAGCAGTAGCTTTGATAATTAAAAAAAAAAAATAGTAGAATTCGATTAGAATATCATCCATGAAAAACTGAAAAATTTTTATTCAGGAACTTTTAATTCACACATAAAATATAATGTTTAATATAATTATTAAACATTGCTTCTGATTAATAATTAAATATACATTATTATTTTTACTTTTAAATTAATAAATTTTAAATGTTTTAATCAAATACGTCTTTTCGAATTGCGCAGCCAGAGAATTTTTAACGTGAAAAAAACAAGATAAAGTATATTATGAGTATAAATAATTCTCATTTTTTGCGCTTTGAAACATAAAGTTGTAAATACTGAATGTTTGTGGAGGTGATGTAGCCTATTTATGAGTTTCACAATATTCAGAGAAAAAGACAAACAGCAAATTATAGCAGCAGACCTAAAACGAAGCAGTTCAAATATGGCTTCAATCGTTACGAAAGCATTACAGATTTGTTTTTATAACGCAAAAACAAATATATTTCTTTTTAATTAGGTATCTTCGGAAGCAATTAAGATAATTTTATTTTTCATGTTGACGAGGAGTTTTCCTTGTTTCATGCGCTGCAAAAAATGTTAAGGTGCACACATTAAGGACCGCTTTTTGTGAAAACTAATAGAATTAGCAAGGTCCTCGGGGACGGTTTGAGTCTGACTAGAGCTCAAGCTGTTCGCACACTAGTTTGATGATCGCCCCTAAATCCCCGGTCATTACGGATACACGGGATCAATTTTAAAGACTTGAAACACCGTTGATGAGTTTGGAGCCGATTTGGATCAATATGGAACTTATCCAATGAATAATGTGTTCTTCTCGGAGGAGCGCACCTGAACTATTATGTTCGAGTAAGGCTGAGTCGACCCTTGGAATGGATTGCATCACTAACGAGATCATTAACTGCCTTTCAAAACGTGGATGTGCATTTTGGCCATGATTTTTTCAACTCTATGTATGAGAGGTCGCCCTTTTCCAATGCATGAAAAGGCTTCTCAGTCCACTTTATTTCCAAAGCCAGAGGCGCGGATTCTGCCTGATCTACCTCTCTTTAAATTTTTAGAAACTATTAGAACGTTAGGTTCCTAGATGGCTTGATTTTCTTGCAGAGCAGAATAAGTCTGCGTTCCTCTGAGGCACTCATATCACTAAGTTGGAGGACTTGGGTATTCCGGAGATATACAGTCCGGAGCAGGATCATTTTCTTCTTATCTGATGGCAGAAGATATCCAGAGTTAGCGGGGTTCGAGTACTTTATGAAGAGTTTTATCTTTTTCTCTCCTCTTAAATTTCTCGATAAGACGCCCGGTAAACTCACTTTCAGGATGTTCGACAACGATTGTCTTCTTCATTTTCATGCCTAAATTGTACCAATTTAGGAATGAGGACATTTGTCTTAATATGTCGGGGAAATAAGCATCATACCAGCCCTCTCCTGAGTACTTGGATATCATTCTTGATAGACGCTTAAGTTAGGTTCCTCAGTTCACCCTAAAGCCCTTTGCGGTTCAAGCCTCGAAGACCTTTAGGGATATCAATATCCTACGTTTCACCCCCAGGGTCATTTTGGGATTGTCGCCTCCTCTTCTTCTGCCTGTTCCCAAAAAGCTGGTCTGGGCATACCTCGAGCGTAGTTCTTCTTTGTTCCCCAACACCAGTGAGTTAGCATTAAGGTTGTTGAATCGAGTCTAATAAGACATTTTTTCGAACCGCACTTAGATTTATTGCGATCTTGTTTTTCGGGGCCGCTGATGGAACAGGAGATTCTGAGTGAACCCTAAGTCGGGCTAATATCTGCTTATAATCATCTCACTGCTTTCTCTTCTGCGCTGGACACCTCTATCGGACCATCATATAAAAATGATCTTTCGCAGACCTAAGCTCACGCCTGTAATGGGGAACGTTCATAAGATATTCGATCGAATCTCAAGCAGAATGCTAGAAATTTGCGAGGTTTCGGTACCTAGACTCGGTTTGGATCCTTGCTGATGGCTCTCTGAATCCTGCCGGCTTTTTTTCCTTTCTTTTAGCAATAAAGTTAATTTTCTGTACATTTGATCTCCAAAGATAAGAGAAGCTCGAGAATCGGGAAATCCAAAAATATAAGCGTTGAAGGAGCTCCCACTCCTGTGAGTAAGAGCCCACGCGTAGGTCGGATTCGAAGCAGCATGCGCTCGCGCACTTCTGTTCGCGAACTCATTGTGAGTAGGGACGCTCGTATCTGTAGAACGCTCGTATCTTTGAAGCTCGTATCTTTAGAGTTCCATTATACTCTTGATATCGAATGTTTAAAGACAAATATAATTTATTCAACTTGTGTGTTGAATAAGCAAGTTACAAAAACCTGTGAAATTATTAAAATTGCGTATTAACTTCCAATTTTCTAATTCTTACCGCTTATTGTGTTAACTATTACTTTTCAAAACTTCATTTTTCTGAAGGCTTAAACTTAAGAGATCAGTTTCAACTAATTTTAAAACTTGCAGAATATTTTTTCTTGTCTTAAAAAGTCATGGTAAACGTATGTAAATAATTCCTAATTACAGTTTAATTGTAGTAAGATAAAAATTGGGAATAATGCTGATGCAAATAAAATAAAAGTTTGAAAGGAATTAGTTGAATTTTATTATGCCTTTTTATGAAATGATTATATTGTTAATGCTTGTTACAATTTTCGTACACTAAGACAGAATCTTAACAAATAAATAAAATGATTTAAATTTGTCTGTTTATTGCCTTCGAAGAATAAATAAAGTATTATTTTTAGATTGAAGTTATAAGGTTGAGTATATGTGACGCGGGACGACTAACCCCGCCTTAGGATCCAGAAATCGATTTTTGAGTTTTTATTGATTAAGAATAATACAAATTTCCCTTGACGAATTAAAAATTATCTATTTTTTCACGATTAAAATGGAATTTTCTGGATCGAAAAGTTGGAAACTGATTGCCCTTGTTAAGTTCTCCTCTTTTTACTTTGATAAGCTTTTTCTCATAAATCATTTCGGATTTCCAATAAGCCTAGAATCACCTGAAAAACTGTCCAGGTAAAATATTATGCAAATGGGTCGATGTAATTCTTCGAGTAACTTTACACGAGAAATCGAACTTTTACCTTTAGTTTGACCTTAAACTTGACTTTCCAGGTCATTTCAAGGATAACCTTGTATCGCTTATGAATTTCTTGTTGAAAGTTATTCCAATAATGGCCTTCACCTGAGAAAATATAGAGCTGTCCCGTTGACCCAAGCCGGACCTTGTTTAAGTTTGAATGACCTTCAGTTGACCTGAAAAGTCAAACGTGACCTATATGTCCAGGTAAAATATTATGAAAATGGGTCAACGTAATTATTCGAGTAACTTTACACGATAAATGGAATTTTTACCTTTAGTTTGACCTTAAACTTGACTTTCAAGGTCATTTCAACGACAACCTTTTATCGCTTTTGAATTTCTTGTAGAAAGTTTTTCCAATAATGGCCTTGACGTGAGAAAATATAGAGTTGTCCTCTTGACCCAAGCCGGACCTTGTTTAAGTTTAAATGACCTTCAGTTGACCTGAAAAGTGACACGTGACCTATGACCCGAGTATGTATTTAAGCGCATAATTGTCTTCTCTCGCGATTGCCGATGTATACTAAAAAATAAAGAGGGACTGAAAAATATCTGATTTTAAATGATTAACTTTGTTTTGTTTTTTTTCTCTCATTTTTAACAACAAATACGAATAGCAAAGTGCAGACAAAAAGTTAATATTTATTTGAAATTCATGTTTGTTTAAGAAAAAAGATACTCCTTCTTTAAATTTAAAATCGATTATTTATTTTTTCCATTATTTATTTTATTGAACATTTAATCATTTTAAATAAGCGCGCCAACGGTAACGAATTCAGTTCTTGCTGCTCTTAGAAATTCATCGGTATTTTTAAAAATATTAAATTTTTTTTTCATTACTATCGATATCTCTTATAATTATCGAAATCTATTGAAACTAATAATAATTTTTTTGAAATGCTCTAAACGCTTTCATATCCGTTGAATTCTCTCTAAATGATCAGAAATTATCTAAACACCTTTAAATATTTAAAAAAAAATCAAATCTAATCAAACAATTGAATTCTTTGGAAAAATCTTTGAAATTATTTAATATCCTAAAATATTTACAATAAATTGAATTTAATTTTAAAAAGTCCCGTAATTATTTCTAAAAGTCTTAAAATATTTTCAATCCTCATAAATTAAATTAAATTACTAAATAAATTTAAAATTCTTTAAAATATTTTTTAAAAAATTATCCAATTTTGTCTAATATACCTTAAATTTTTTAAAACCCCGTTTATTTTTTTTTATCATAAAAATTTTCAAATCCTTTGAAGTCTTTTTATAATATTGTTTTTTTCTGTTTTTTTTAAGCACCCGAAAATATTTATAATAATTTGAATTCTTTGAACGTCCCTTTTAACTATTAAAAGTCCTCAAAATTCTGTAGATTACTTTATAAACCTGTAAAATATTTCAGATAATTTGACATTTTCGAAATTCCTCGGAATTTTGAAAGCTCTTTAAAATGCATTAAAATATTTTTAAATTCTCTCAAATTTTTATTCATTTTTCTAAGGCTTTTGAATGTTTTTAAGATCTTAAAAATTTCTCACAATTTTAAAAATATCCTGAAGTCTTTTAAATTTTGGTCAATATTTCGTCATTTAAAGATTCCAATTATATTTCTGATGATTCCTGTACAAAATTTAAGTGACTTTTCACTTAAAAAATAGCATTTCCCATTATTTACAAATTTTTTTTTAAATCTGCGAGGATTTTCAGGCAATTTTTTAATGATAGATATAAGTGAAAAATGAAACCATTTTAAACGTTACTTAGAAATTTTAACATTATCCTTATCCTGACTAACATTATCCTTGATAAGATTTCAAAAATTTTTGAAATCAATTAATTTTCGAAGACTTTGGAAAAAAATATCGTGGTAGTCATAATTAAAACTAAAAATTTAAACAATAACAATTAAAATCTTAAAGTTTAAGCTTTTGAAAGTATTTTTTTTAATTAATTGCTCAACAATTTAGAGGTAAAAAATGGAAGTTGTAGACACTTTTCAATTGAATAGATTTAAATAATCTCTATGGACTTTAAAATTTTCAAAATTGTATCATTTTCAATAATTTTAAGCTAGAAAGGTTTAAAATTGAAAAGTTACATTTTTTAAACTGAACAATTATTTCAAATTTATTGAACTTTAAAATTGATTTTGCAATTTCGTTCAGAACTTTTTTGAATAACTTTTGAATGAATATTCCATAATGAAAAATGATTTTCAATTTTCCTAGAAATCATACGGAAATATTTTCATTCTTGAAGACTTTCGCAATGCTTGAAACTTTTCTAATTATTTCCTTTAATCTGCAATATTCTAAATTTCATTTAAATTAGGTTTCAACTGCTTTCTAAACTTTTAAATACAAATCAAAATCGTAATATTTAAAGTTTAAATGCTCTTCGAAATTTTAACGATTTAAGGATTTCTATGTCAAACAATTCAGTTTCAAATTATTTAACTTTCCTCAAATATTGCTCAAAGTGAAATAATTATTTTTTTTTATTAAAAAATTTGATAATAAATGGATTAAGAATGGAATATTTTAGAAGAAAACAATATTTTTAATTCAATGAATGAATGAATTTAAAAGTTTGAATGCTTCTAATTTTTAATTGTTTGAGTGTTCAAGGCTGCTTTATATAATTATTAAAAAAAAAATCTAAAGTGCAAAATTTTTGAAGCAGAAGGTTTTCAAATCACGCATTGTAAATTGAATGATGTCATAATAACAAAAATAAAAAATAAATTTTTACTTTTAAAGTATACCGGGGTTAAAAAAATAATTTGTATTATTCAAAAATGCCTGGAGAACTGAAAGGAACTATCCAAAAACGAGTTTCAATAGCAATGCAAATGCTAGAAGATTAAATGAATTTGTTATAAACAAATAAGTAAATGAAAATTGTTTTGTGGGTACTAGCTGCAATTCCTCACTTTATTCGCATTAAATTTAAATTAATAATGGACAAAGAGTTTTTTAGTTGAGCTAAACAAATTTAATATATTATTTATTAATTTAAAAGCCATTTTTATAAACAAATATTAACAGGATCTATTTTCGACTGAATAAGTATAGTTCTTTGTACGAAATCGATCACATATTACTTGTAAATAAATCCCATGTATCATATTTGGTAACCAAACAAAAGCTAATAATAGTTTAAACTACGTTAATTAACAAATGCAGTATTTGGCTATTTTAAAGGTACAAACTTAATATTTTCGACGCAAGTAACTAGAAATAACTAACTTCTATATTTTTAAGAACATTTTCATTAAATTAAACAATTTATTATTATATACAATTTTTTAATCAAATTTTTAGCATTTTAGGTATTTTTGAATAAAATACCGCTTTTTTATGGAATTAACAGCCAGTTATTTAGCAATGAGTTAAGGCTATTAATCGATGAAATTGGATAATTATTTTACCAAGTCTAATTAATAAATTCATTATATGGCTATTTTTTAGGATTTAAACTTTTTTTGTGTAATCAACTGTCAATAACAAATTTTTTTACTTTCTTTTGATACTTCGATAACGATTCAATATTTATATTTTAATTACAAATGCAGCAAATAAATTTTTCTCGGCTGATTCATTTGTAAACTAAAATTTATATGATGAATATAAAAATTGAAGATTTATTAACGAAAACCTTTAAAAATCTTATATTATTTACCGTATATGGCTACGGTAATTGAAGAAAAATAGCCAAATTATGCATTTGTTAATTAAGTTTCGTTAAGAAATTAGAAAATGTTATCAATTCATAGAAAAAAATTACTACTGCATAACTGGCTCTCAATTCCGTATAAAAGCGGTATTTTATTTATAAATACATTAAATGATAAAAATTTGTTTAAAAAATGGTTTTTTACAAGAAATTGTTTACTGGCATAAAAATGTACTTAAAAATTTAGAAGTTAGTTATTTACAGATAATTACATCGAAAAAATTAATTTAATACATCCAAAAAAAGCCATATTGTGCATTTGTTAATTAAGGTGGTTTAAATAATTATTGATTTTTATTTGGTGGCCAAATGTTATACTCAGGTTTTACTTTCAAGTAACGCGATATCGATTGCACAGAAAAAACTGTATTTATTCAATCGAAAATACCTGAAATAAATATGTGTTTATAAAAATTGATTTAAAAATAATAAATTATTTAATAGTTTCCATTAATTTTAAATAAAAATCTCTTTTTGGTCCTAAAGTATCCGAATTTAGTGCGAATCAAGTGAAATCGCCGTCAATCCCAACAAAACCAATTTCATTCAATTATTTGTTCATAACAAATTTAATAAAATTTTAAAATTTGTATTGCTATTAGCCATTTTTATTTAAAAGTCCATTTTTTCATTTTTTTCATTTAATAAACAACAAAAATAGATAAACATTTTTTAATCAGCCATGAAATTTTGATGCGAAATTTCATTAGCTTTCATTTAAAAAAAAAAGTTAAAATTGGAAGATGTCTAAGAGAGTTCTCGAGCCTGATTTTTTAATTAGCTTTTCAATTTTTTATAAATAAACAAATACGACAAAAAATGTGTATTTTTTCTATTTGACGTTTCCGGGTCTCGTCAATAACAGTAAACTTGTTTGAAACGCCTAATTTTCATAGAGTGACATTAGTTAAAGATGTTCCAATATTAGACAATAAACAAAAAAGATATTGGTGAATAAATTATTCGTTGAAAAAAAGGTTTCCTACGATTTTCATAATTATACGTTTTTTAAAGTTATATTGCTATTAATTTGATTGTGACAATATTATTTGTTTTAAAATTTTCTTAGTATTATAATTGTTTACATTATAAAAAAATTTAATGAATAAAAGAAGTAATCCAATATTATACGATTAACCAACAAATTTATAAACAAATTATTTGTTAAAAATAGTTTTCTACGATTTTCCATAATTATACGTTTTTCAAGTCATATTACAACAAATTTGAATGCAAATAATATATTTCAAAAAAATATCTGTTAGGACAAAAATTGTTTATAATATAAACAAATGCAGTAATGAGACACTTTTCGGAAATAATTCCTTTTTTTATGTCAATTTTTTGTAAATCAGGAACTTTATGATCATTTTAGTAAAATTTATATTTTTTTAAATTAATATTATGATTGTTTTAAACAAATTTATTAAACAAATGCATTATTCGGGCATTGTTCGGCAGAGAAATTCAATTCTTTCAATGCCAGTCATTTCAGTTGGGAACTTCACGAGAATTTCGGCAACATTCATAATAATTTTATAAATTTTATAATTACTTTAAAGAAATTTTAAAGAAAAAATGCATTATTCAGGCATTTTTCGGCAAATACATTTTTTTCTATGACAATTTTTTTCATTAGGAAGTTCAGAATAACTTCGGCGAAATTCATAATTTTTGCATCAAATTTATAATTTTTTTAAACAAATGCATTAATCACACATTTGCCGAAATAAAAATTAGTTATTTTTCTATTTCAACTTCTTTAATTAGTAATTTTATTATAAATTTAGCAAAATTCCTCATTTTTTAAACATTTTTATGATTTTTTGAAACAATTTTAATAAAAAAATGCATTATTGGGGGATCTGTCGATGGAATTTTTTTTCGATGTCAGACTTTTAATTGGAATCTTCATAATAAATTTAGCAACATTTATAATGAGTTAATAAATTTTATAATTTAAAAAAAAATTGCATTATTCAGGCATGTGTGGACAGAACAATTCGTTTTTGTCAACGTGAGCCTTTTTAATTAGGAACTTCATTATGACATTAGCAAAATTCATAAATCGTTAATAAATTTTATATATTTTTAAAAACATATTTAATAAACAAATTCATTATTTGGTCGTTTCAGCTTTTTTTTTAATTTTTGTTGTTCAAATCGGTAATAATTTTCATAAAAAAACTTCAAAAACATAAACACAACAAATTGAATTTGTTTAAACAATGTTAAATTAAGAAATAAATGTTAATAAATATTATACAATACCAATAGTAATAATTTTTAAGAGAAAAAACGAATTTTCGTATAAAAATGGTTTAAACAAATTGCATTTGTTTCAAAGATAAACAATTAATAAACAAATGTTAATAAATATTTCACTAAACTAATACCAATAATTTTTAGGGGAAAATCGAACTTTCGCAGAAAAACATTTAAACAAATTCCATTTGTTTAAATAAAGTTATGTCACTTAATAGAAATAAATTGCCAGTTCAAACGATTAAAAAAAATTTACAACTGGGATTTGTTTAAATAATTAAAAATTAATCAAACAATTTTGTTAAAGGTTTCACGAGACCAATAGTAGTAATTTTTATTTAAAAAACTTCAAAAATATAAGCAAAACAAATTCCATTTGTTTGAAATATTGAAAATTAATGAATTAAAGTTAATAAATAGTGCACTAGACCAACAGTAATAATTTTTAAGAAAAAAAATAATTATTCAAACAAATTACATTTTTTAAACAAATAAAAATTAATGAACCAATGTTAATAAATATTCCACTGCACCAATAGTAATAATTTTTTAAGCAAATACGAATTTTCGAAAAAAACTTATTCAAACGAATTCCATTTGTTTAAATAAATTTATGTCACATAATAGAAATAAATTGCCTGTGCAAAAAATTAAAACAAAAAATTTTGTTAATAAATAAGATTCGTTTAAATAATTAAAACTTAATAAACCAATTTCGTTATATATTCCAATAGACCAATAGCAATTAATTTTTTTTAATCAAACTTTAAAGATATAAAAACAACAAAGTCCATTTGTTTAAACATTTGCAAATTAATAAAAAAGTATTAATAGATATTATACCAGACCAATTGTTATAATTTTTAAGGGTATAATACAAAATTTTTTTTAATTATTTAAAGAAATTTAATTTATTCAAACGGTTATAAATAATGAACCAAGGTTAATAAATATTCCACTGTGCTAATAGCATTAATTTGTTGAGAAAGATACAAATTTTCGAGAATAAAGTTATTTCAACAAATTCCGTTTGTTTAAATAAATTTATGTCACTTAATAGAAATAAATTGTCAGTTCAAAGAATTTTTGGAAAAAAGTTGTTTACACAAATAGGATTTGCTTAAATAATTAAAAATTAATTACCCAATTTTGTCCAATATTCCACTAGACCAATAGTAATCATTTTTAGTAAAAAAAACTTAAAAAATATAAACACAACAAATTGTATATGATTAAATAATTGAAAATTAATGAAATAATGTTAATAAATATTACACTTTACCAGTAGTAATAATTTTTAAGAAAAAAACGAATTTTGGATAAAAATTATTAAAACAAATTGCATATGCTTAAAAAATTGAAAATTAATGAACCAATGTTAATAAATATTCCACTAGAACATTTTTAATAATTTTAAGGGAAACAAAAATTTAGAAAAAAATTTATTCAAACAAATTTCATATGTTTAAACAATTAAAAATTAATGAAATAATGGTAATAACTATTGCACTACACCAATAGCAATATTTTTTCGCGGAAAATATAAATTAAAAAAAAAACGAATTTTGGAAAAAAATTATCTAAACAAATTGCATGTGCATAGAAAATAGAAAATTAATAAACCAATGTTAATAAATATTCCACTGGCCCAATTGTAATAATCTACAGGACAAAATATGTTGTAAAAAATTTATTTAAACAAATTTTATATGAATAAACAATTAAAAATTAATGGGCAAATGGTAATAAATATTAAACTACACCAATAGCAATAATTTTTGGTGGAAAATACGAATTTTCAACAAAAAAATTTATTTAAAGAAATTCCATTTGTTTAAATAATTTTATGTTACTTATTAGAAATAAATTGCCAGTTGAAAGAATTAGTTGAAAAAAAAATTGGTTAACACAAATGGGATTTGTTTAAATGATTAAAAATTATTACCCAATTTTGTTAAACATTCACCTAGACCAATAATAATAATTTTTATCAAAAAAACGTCAAAACATAAAGACAATCAATTTCATTTGTTTAAAAAATAAAAAATTAATTAATTAATGTTAATAAATATTACATTAGACCCATAATAATAATTTTTAAGAAAAAAAACAAATTTAAAAAAAAAAAATATTTAAACAAATTGCATATGTTTAAAAAATTAAGAATTAATGAACCAATGTTAATAAATATTTCACTTGATCATAGTAATAATTTTTAAGGAAAAAAATAAGTTTGGAACAAAAATTATTTAAGCTAATTCCATATTTTTAAACAATGAAAAATTAATGAACCAATGTTAATAAATATGCACCTACACCAATAGTAATAATTTTTTAAGGAAAATAAGAATTTTCGAAAAAAAGTTATTCAAACAATTTCCGTTTGTTTGAATAAAGTTATGTTACTTAATAGAAATAAATTGCTAGTTCAAAGAATTAAAAAAAATTGTAACAAATGGGATTTGTTTAAATGATTGAATATTAGTTAAACAATTTTCTTAAACATTCCACTACACCAAAGTAATAATTTTTATTTAAAAAACTGAATTTTGAAAAAAAATTATATTAACAAATTTCATATGTTTATGCAATTAAAATTAATAAACTAATGTTAATAAATATTCCACTACACCAACAGTAATAATTTTTCAAGGAAAGTTCGAATTTTCGAAAAAAGTTATTTAAAGAAATTTCATTTATTTAAATAAATTTATGACATGTAATAAAAATAAATTGTTAGTTCAAAAAATTTTTAAAAAAGTTGTTTACACAATTGGGATCTGTTTAAATAATTAAAATCTAATTACCCAACTTTGTAAATATTCTGCTAGGCAAATAGCAATATTTTTTATTTAAAAAGCTTTAAAGAAATAAAAGCAACAAAGTCCATTTGTTCAAACAATTGCAAATTAATGCATCAATTTTAATAAATATTGCACAAGACCAATTGTAATAATTTTTAAGGAAAAAAACAATTTTTTGAAAAAAATTTATTCAAAAAAATCCATATGTTTAAGCCCTGAAAAATTAATGAACCAATGTTAATACATATTCCACTAGACAAATATTAATAATTTTAAGTAAAAAAAGACGAGAATACACTGCTCGAAAGGTCTATTTAATGAAGAATTGATAGTTTTGGTTTTAAGGGTAGTTTTCAGGTACTCGTGCGTGGTATTAGGGGTGTGAAACTCATATGTCTTATACAGAAAATTTTTCATTGGATAATTCTCATCAAACCCGCACCGGAACCCATTAAAATCAAAATAAATAAAATAAAAAATTAGAGAATTTATTTTTTCTGACTTGGAGTAGAATCGTGGGGATCGGTCCCCTCTAGAATGCAAAAAAATTTTGCTTCTGGTGAAAATGATGCGAAAATAACCATAAATGACCTTAAAATACTCTGTAATCTCCGAGGTTATTTTTGAGTAGTCATTCAAAATTTAAATGCGTTCAGAAATTTCCCAATTTTTGACTTGTAAAAAACTGCACAGTCACAAGAGGAAAAAAACAATTTCAATTTTGGTTTTTCCCGTAAGTAGTAAGGCTAGTAAACACGGAAGGTATTCAGTCCAGAGAAAAACAAATTTTCTCTTTCCACTCTCTTCATTTCAAAAAATTAATGAAGCCTTCACATCAGCTAGAAGTCACACGGAATTAGGTTCTCTTATAATTTGGTCTGATTAATAAAATGCAGACTCATACTGGAATTTTCCTTCTCGCTTTAGTAGATTTCCTTCATTTCGAATGTAAGTCTAACACAATATTATAATTATTATTTATGAAAAATATAGCGTATTTTTTCACCAGAATTTGAATTTTTTTAAAAAGGTTCTAATTTGATTTGCTCATTTTTAAAATGTACAAAAATCCAAAAACTATCATCACTGCCAAACAAAGAGAATTTAAAAGATATTTTTCTAAATATTGAATCCTTATATTTAAATTCTATTAGATTTTTAATTAATATTCAAATATGAAAATTTTTCTTTTGTGAGTATTTCAATCTTAAAAACAAAAGCAACAATTTTTTAAATTAGAAATTGGTCAATTTCATAAAAAGTTGCATTTGAAATTAGCCAATCATTAAAAAAAAAATTTTTAAATTAAAGAATTATATCTGATAGAATAATTAAATAATTAATAAGTGAGTTATTTGGTTTTTTTTCAAGCATTTCATAACGATAAATAGTCTGGAATTTACTATTTAAAATCACCTCAAGCCTACAATTTTTAACCGATTTTGAACATTTTTGTTTAGAAATAATTATTAATAGTTTCATAAGAGCTTCTATAAATTATATTTTTTAATTCTGATAACTTTCTATTTGTTATTTGAATAAAAAATAAACGAAAATAAGGCATTTTTAATTTATTTTTTATAATTAAATAAATAATGTAAATATTCCCATTTTTGGTGAAAATAAATGTCAAGGTTTCTAAATAAAATAAATAACTACAGGATATAAAATTTTTATCTTATAAACAAGGTATATTAACAAATATTAACTTCGTAAAAAATTTTCTTTGAAACTATATTTTTAAGTTAAAACTGTTTGATTTTATCGAAACAAACATAAATAAAAATGAAAATTAATTGTCTGGTAGAATTTGCTTATTTTATAAACAACTCATGTAAACAAATTCGTAGTGTAGGCATTTATTTGCTGATAGTAATATTTTTTCTTTCTCAGTTACTTTAATTTATATTAGAAATAATAATTCCGTGATAGAGACTGGTCATTCTACATAATTTTTTTTATAAACAAATGCATAGTTTGTTCATATGAGGGACCGGATCGTATAAGGGCGTATAGAATTTTCTCGTGCGAAACCATAGTCCTCTGGAGGCTTTAAAACAAATTTTGGATTTAAAATTTTTGAAGGATATATGTGGACGTGAAATTTTATTATGCATCTCTTTTCCTCTAGATAAACGGTTCTAACTTTTTTAGTTTTCGAAATGAAACCAAAAAACTGACTTTTTTGAAAAACTTGATTTTAATCCGTTTTTCACTTCAACTCGTGCTCAGTGCTTCAGTTTTTAAAATTTTTTGATGAAAATTTTAGGGAATGTGCTTTGAGATGTCCTTCGATAGAAAATATGATAGGAATTCAACACCATTATTTTCAAAGATTTTTATTAATTTTTCTCTGGTGCTAGGCGCGAATCGAATACTTGTAACTTCCAGCGTTTCGTTTATCAAGGCAATTCTGAGCAGGCAAATACTTCTTGCGACAAAAATTTGGAGAAATGTATTATGAAGTATTTTGAAAAGTTTCAGATCAAAATAATAAATAGTTTAGGAGTAGTTATGATTTTAGTGAACGTCCGCGCTGGAGTTTTCGTGAGATATTCAACTTTATTAGGCTTAAAATTTAATGTAATGTGCACTGTCCAGAGCATAGTTAAAAACTAACGCATCTGTTTTATTTTTAAAATAGATTTAGACAAAGTGTAAGAAAATTTTTTAGCATAGGTTTGTTTTTAAAATGCATGTTCAAGGTCGCTTACGAGTTAAGCCGAATGTCGGAGTAAACATTAGGTGTACATTAAAGTATCCTACATTTAAATGTAAATAAACCGGAAAAATATTTTCAAGATAAAATAAAATCCATTGATATTTTGTTAACTTATTTTTGTTTAACTGTTATTCACTAAAAAGTTTCATAAGATCATATCATAAGCAAAAACTCTAACGAGAGAACATGGCACAGAGGAGTGCATAGTCAGCTCAAAAACTCCAGCGCTGACGTTCACTAAAATCATAACTACTTCTGAACTATTAAATATTTTGATCTAAAACTTTTCAAAAAACTTCATTATACCTTTCTCTGAATTTTAGTCGCGAGAAGTATTTGCCGGCTCAAAATTCTCTCTCTAAACGAAACGCTGGAAGTCACAAGTGTTCGATTCGCGCCGAGCATCAGAAAAAAATTAATAATAATTTTTGAAAACAACGCCTTTGAACTTCTATCATATTGTCTATGGAAGGACATCTTAAAGTACATTCCCTGAAAATTTTATTTAAAAATTTTAAAAACTGAAGCACTGAGCACGAGTTGAAGTGAAAAACGGAATAAAATCAAGTTTTTCAAAAAAGTCAGTTTTTTGGTTTTATTTCGAAAACTGAAAAAGTAAAAACTTTTTGTCCAGAAGAAAAAGACGCACAATAAAATTTCATGTCTAAATATGTCCTTTAAAAATTTTGAATCCAAAATTGGTTTGAAGCCTCCAGGGGACTATTATTTCGCACGAGAAATTTCTAGACGCCCTTATACGATCCGGCCCCTCATTTATTGAGTCTTGAAGTTTTCAGCAACCCAAATTCACATTTTTTAATAAAAAATTAAGCCATACGATTCTCCATGAGTTAATAATATTTATTTTTAAGGATGATCCAAACTTTTTTCTTCTTCTAGTAATGGTTTAAATAAACGCAGAAAAAATTTTATTATTTTATTCAAGAAAACTTTCTCTGAATTAAAGAAAAATATTCAGAGGCAAATCCTATAAACAATTACTTACAATACTATACATGCCGATTAAAGTCCTAAAACGTTAATTATTTCGTGAATTTTTAAGAGTAAAAAAATATAAAAATAAATTTAATATTTTTTCTGCTAACTAACAAAATAGAATTTTTGGCCTCCAATTTGAGAAAATAAAAAACGAATATTCTAAAAAAGAGTTAAATTTCCAAAAAAGAGGTCAATCTAAAAAAATTTAATTTAGAACAGATTAGTTCAAAGTGTAACCAAATCGTTAAACTTTCAACGGAAAAAAAATTCTGCGAGAAAGATTATTCTTCTCTGCCAAAAAAGACGAATATCCAATAAAAAACATTAATTTTTAACATTTTTTAATTTTGAAGCTAATAAGATTAATCATCTGCAGAAAAGTTTAATTTGTAACCTACATAAATGATTTTTCAACAAAAGAGGTAATTTGCAACCAAAAATCTGAAATTTGTACAAAAATGTGCAATTTTGGACTGAAAAATATTAATTTTTAACTAGAAAGGGTATTTTCTGCTAAAAAGTTTAATATTTTAAATAATATTTCACTTTGTAAGTTTTTAATTGAAAGAGTAGGAAAAAGACAAAAATGAACGCAATTTCTTTATTTTATTTTCTAATTAAATTTTCAAAAAAAGTGATCAATCTAAAAAAATTAATTTAAACAAAAATTATTACAACTTATAATAAAATGGTTGAACTTTCCACCAAAAAAATAAATTTTCTACGAAAAATACTTTTCTTGTTCTGTCGAAAAAGACGAATTTTCAACAAAATATATTATTTTTCAACAAAACCGTTGGATTTTGAAGTCAAATAGGATTAATTATCTACATAATATTTAAATTTTTAACCCAAATAAATTATTTTCAAATAAAAGATTTAATTTTCTACTAAAAATATGAATTTTGTGCATAAATGTGGAATTTCAATTAAAAAAGATGATTTTTTAACAGGAAAGGTTATTTTCTGCCAAAAAGTTTAGAATTTAAAAAAATATTTCACTTTTTAAAGTTAAATTTCTAGAGTAGGAAAATTTAAAAAAGGAATGCAATTTTTGCTTTTCTAAATTACAAAATGGATCTTTTGTGTCTCAATTTAAGGAAATAAAAAACGACTTTTCAACCAAAGAATTAAATTTTCAAACAAAGTAGTGAAACTGAAAAAATTTAATTTATAACAAATTAGTTCAACTTATTACCAAATGGTTATACTTTAAAACAGCAGAAATAATTTTCTAAAAAAAGATTAATATTCTACCGAAAAAAATGAATTTTCAAGAAAATACATTAATTTTCAACAAAATCTTTTAATTTTGAAGCTAATAAGATTAATCATCCACAGAGCTATTAAATTTTTCAACAAGAAAGGTTATTTTCTGCCAAAAAATTTATTATTTAAAATAAAATTTTACTTTTTAAGTTTTTAATTTAAAGAGTAGGAAAAAGACAAAAATAAAAAAGACTTTTGTTGTTTTGCCAAAAAAGATTTGCGAAAAAGACTTTTTGTTTTGCGAAAAAGACTTTTGTTGTTTTGCCAAAAAAGACAAACTTTTAAGAAAATGCATTAATTTTTTACAAAAGTGGTCAATTTTGAAGCCAATAAGAATAATCATTTACAGAGTCGCTAAATTTTTAACCCAAATAAATTATTTTTTAACAAAATTTTAAATTTTCAACACAAATTTGAAATTTGTATAACAATGAGGAATTTAAAAAAAATGATTTTTATAACATGAAAGGTTATTTTCAGCTAAATGGTTTGATATTTAAAAAAATATTTATGTTTTTAAGTTTTAAATGTTAAGAGTAGGAAAAAGATAAAAATAAACGCAATTTCTTCTTTTCTTGCTAACAAAATAGATCTTATAGGTTCCAATTTAAGAAAATAAAAAACGATTTTTCAACAAAAGAGTTAAACTTTCAAAAAAAGCGGTCAATCTATAAAAGTTTAATATATAACTAATTAGTTTAACTCCTAAGAAAATGGTTAACCTTCAACCAAAAAATAAATTTTCGACAAAAAAGATTAACTTTCTGTCGAAAAAGACGAATTTTCAACAAAATACATTAATTTTCAATGAAATTGTTTAATTTTGTGAGAAAATAAGTTTAATCATATACAGAACAGTTACATTTTTAACCCAAATAAATTATTTGTGAACAATCGAGTTAACTTTAATCAGAAATATGAATTTTTTACGAAAATGTGGAATTTTCAACTAAAAAATTTGATTTTTCAACAAAAAAGGTTACTTTTTGCCAAAAAGTTTAATGTTTAAAAAAATAAATCAGTTTTTAAGTTTTTAATTAAAGAGTAGGCGAAAGACAAAAATGAATGCAATATCTTCTTTTATACCTAAAAAAATGGATTTTGTGGGCTTAAATTACAATGCATTTTTATATTTATATTTCAATTTATTTTAGAGAAAAATAGTTATCTTACTCAAATTATTAATCTTCCAGCACTTTTAAAACTCACAAAAAGTGAATTTGTACGGAAATTTTGACGGGAATATACAGTAATAAATTTAAAGTAAATTAACATTAAATTAAATTTGTTTAACATAAAAAATATTCAAATAAGATAGTCATAATAAAAAATTCAAATTAAACATATCAAAAAAGTATTCGAATTTTAAGTAAGAAAATGATGTATCACTTGGGGCACCACCAATCTTTGGCCCTTTACTGGTCGTTTCTCACAAGCGGTAGAAAGAAAGAAGGAGGCTTTCAATTTTTATAACATTTAGGTATCCGTCCAAGATTCCCAGACTGAGTTCTTCACTTTTTATAGGACTAATTTGTTTGAATTAAATTATTAATAATTTTGAGTGATAGCAGACTTGTAACCCGATATTGTTTGTTTATTTTAAAAACAAATTATATAAACAAGAGCATAGCGTGGAAAGTTATGGGCGGAACTAAGTAATCCTTTTTCTTTCTAATTGACTCCAAATTATACAAGTGATAATTGTTTAGTAATAAAGGCTTCTCATTCGATATTATTTATTTATATTGTAGGTGAATTTTATAAATAAATGCACAGTTTAGCCATTTAAAGGGCCTAATTAAACTTTTTTCATTCATATCACCTTAAATTTATATTGGAGGCGATTTTTAATGATTGGGATTTCTCATTAGATATTATTATTATTTTATTTTATAAACAAATGCTTCATTAAGCCATTTGTAGACAGAGAGTAATCCAAAAAGTTTCAAAACACCTTAATAACTGCCCAGAAAAAATACTTTTCAAATGATTCAAGGTCATCCTTGAAGAAACTCCCAACAGGAAATCTAATGGTGACCTTTAGGTTGACCTTGAAATTCAAATTCGAGGTAATTTCAAGGTCAATGTTGTGTTTTAAGATAGGAACCCCTATTTTTGAAATCGGGAATCGATAGAGTGAAAAATCTTACCTTTAAATATGTACTCAGGTGATAGGTCAGGTGTGACTTAGCAGGTCTGCTGAAGGTCATTCAAAACCCTATGATCCATGGATCATTTAATACATATTTAATAAAAAGTCAAAAGTAGGGGTCCCGATACAAAAAAAGTCGACCTTGAAATGACCTTAAAAGTCAAGTTCAAAAGTAGGTTCAAGGTCAATTTGAAGATCACCATTAGATTTCTGTTGAATGTTACTGCAAGAATTACCTTGACCCATTTGAAGAATATTTTATCTGGACATTTATTTAAGAGTTTTAAGATGTTTTGGACACACTGTATAATTTAAATTTGAGCAGGAAGAAAAGCGATTACTGTCGGTCTATAAACGGACAAACATTATTATTTAGAATTATTTAGAAAATAAAAAATAACATTATATGACAATTATTTATAACTAAGCATCACATCTTATATAATTTAAAAGCGGTTACAGAGAAAAACGATTACTTTCTGTCCATGGATGAACAAAATATGAATTTGTTTATAAAATTTGTTTAAAAACTTTTTTTCCAAAATAAACAAATAATATCGATCGACAATTCTTCGTCCCTAAACATCACTTCTTATGTAATTTATAAGCAAATGGAGAGAACCGATTAATTTCTCTCTATAAATGACCAACTATGAATTTGTTTATTTAATTTTTTTATCAAATGAAACAATAGTATCGTATAGCCAATATACTAATATAATTTGAAGATACTAAGAAAAAAAATAGATTACACTGGGTCATCAAATGTCTAAACTGTCTTTTGTTTATATAATTTGTTTATAAAATAAACAAATTATACCATACAACAAGTCGCCATGATCAAATATGATCGCTTTTGATAAAATAAAGCAATTTAAACCTAAATTTGTATTTTTTAATCCAAATTTCGACGATGTTGATATTTTGTTATTGTAATTTGTTTATAACAATTATATCTAAAATTCTGACTAAAAATAATAATTAAAAAATATATCATTTTCGCTCTTTGTTTATTTATGTAACAAATAGAAAATTACACAAATTAAAAAATCTAATTTTTAGTATGTCTTACTTAATTATTGCTGATCCATTCTAAAAAAATTGTTCTATCGGTAAAGAATTGTCATCTTTAGGTAATTTTAAATAGAAAATTCCTTATTCAGCCCCGTTCACTGTGGGATGAGATAAAAAATGATTAAAAATAACCTGTCTATTCTTAATTGAGTTTGAATTTTTTTTTGAAAAAATCAGCACTAAATTTTAAACAGCTTTATGTGGCCGGATTTTGGAATTTTTTTAAAAACTTTCTTTTAATGCAAAGGGAGCGGGAAAATTCTATTTTTTCCTTCTTTCTTTGTTTATCTTCGAGAATTTTTTTAGAGGATCATCATTGCCAAACTTTATGTACGGGGGAAGTTGTAAGAAATAAAAAAATATGATATTTTTAGTTTAACTTATATAAACAAATTAAATTAACAAATGCTCTACACTATTGATTTTTCGTTTTCAAAGTCAATTCTTGCATTTAAATGATTTGCTTTCTTTGAAAAAACAATAGTCGATCATAAAAAATTTTTATCAGAAATTTCTTATTAATTGTATAAGAAAATTACATAAGCAAATGCCTAATATGTATGTTTCAAGGCAGACAAAAATCGATTTTCCTCCTAATTGTCCTTAAATTTATTTTGATAGCGATGTTTAATGATAAAAAATTAAAATCAAAATTTTTAAATAATTTTATAAACAAATTATATAAACAAATTCCCAGTTTCTTCATTTAAATGCCGAAGAAAACGATTTTCTCTTAACATTCCTCAATATATGTCGCCAGTGATGTTCAGTGATGGAAAATTATCATCCGATATTTTTTCTTAATTTCGTAAACAAATTTCGTTTGCTCTTCTAATTTTTCTCAAATTATGTGTTCAGTGATGTATATTGACGTGAAATTGTCATTCGATATTTTTCATAGATTTTTTAAACAAATTATATAAACAAATACCCAGTGTCTTCATTTCAAGACCAAAAGAAATCGATTTTTCTTTTAAAATTCCTGTAATCATGGCGCCAGTGATGTTTAGTGATAAAAAATTATCATCCGATATTTTTTATTAATTTCATAAACAAATTTCGTTTTTTCTTCTAATTTTCGACAACTTATGTGTACAGGGATGTAGAATGATGGAAAATTTGTATCCCATATTTGCATAGACTTTGTAAAAAAAATTATATGAACAAAAAGCCAGTTTGATTTTACAACAAAATTTTATAAACAAATGCACAGTCTCTACATTTAAAAGCCGAAAGAAATCGCTTTTTCTCTTAATACTCCTCAAATTATGTCTGCAGTGATGTTTAGTGTTGGAAAATTATCATCCGATATTTTTTTCTAATTTCATTAACAAATTTCGTTTTTTTTTTTATTTATCTTAAATTGTGTGTTAAGTGATATATAATGAGTATATAATTGCAAATGTTTTTTTGAAAAGACATCTTTTTCGAAAATTTAATTGTTTTCTTGAGCATTTATCGTTTTGGGTAGAGATGTCATCTTTCTTTTAAAAAAATATTTTCAATTTTGTCTGAAATTCCGAACATTTTATTTAAAAATTTACTTGTTTAGATTATGAACTCAAACGTCATTTGATATAAACAAATAGCCAGTGTGGACTTTTAAAGGCAGAAATAAATTTTTTTCTCCTAATTTTCCTTTTAGAATGTCGTTATTAACGTTTATTAACGGAAAGTCATCATCCGATATTTTTTATTAAGTTTCTAAACAAATTATATAAATAAATGCCCAGTGTGGACATTTAGCGGCAGAAAGACATTTTTTTCTTCTAATTTTCCTTAAGTTATGTATTTAGTGATGTATATTTATATAAAATTGTCATCTGATATTTTTATTCGGTTTTTTAAACAAACTATATAAACAAATAGCCAGCGTGGACTTTTGAAGGCATAAAAAATTTTTTTTTCCTCTATTGTGTTCAATAATGTCGTCAGTGATGTTCATTGACAAAAAGTTATCATTCAACATTATTTAATAATTTTTAAACAAATTATATCAAAAACAATCAGTGTCGGCATTTAACGGCAGAAAGGCATTTTTTTTCTAAATTTTCCGTAAGTTATGTCTTTAGTAATATATAATCATAAAAATTAATATTTAAAATTTGTAATATATTGTATGAAAAAACTATATAAACAATTGCACAGTGTCTACATTTAAAGGCCGAAATAAATCGTTTTTTCTCTTAACATTCCTTAAATTATGTCGCCAGTGATGTTTAGTGATGGAAAAGTATCATCCGATATTTTTTCTTAACTTCATAAACAAATTTCGTTTTCTTTCTTAATTTTCGTAAAATGATGTGTTCTGTGATATATAATGATGAAAAATTGTCACAATTGTCATACATAATTTTTCTCAAATGATAGCGCCAGTAAGGTGTAATAATGGAAAATGACCATCCACTATTTTTAATTAATTCGTAAACAAATTGTATATACAAATGCCTAGGATGCATGAATAAAGGCAGAAAAATAATTTTTTTTCACAGCTAGCCTCAAAGTATGTTACCAGTCTTATAACTGTTTAGTAATTTTTGTTTCTTTCAATTTTCTCAATATAGTACGAGGTCTGGCTATTAAATAACGAGACTGCGCGCCTAGAGGGCGCCCTAGAGGGGTGGGCGAAAAACAAGTAGTGCGTTGGGTATCTGGGAATGTTCTCTATTCACGTACCAAAACAATTGATCGTCACTATTATAGTATTTGTGCAGTAGCGGTTTGAAACAAACGTATTTTTGTCTCGTTCCGAAAACCATGTGTGACGAAAAACAGGAGCAACGTATTAATCTCAAATTTCTTGTTAAATTAAAAAATACTCCGTCTGAGTGCTATAAATTGTTGCAAGAGGCCTATGGGGACAATTCTCTATCTCGTGCGCGTGTTTTTGAGTGCTGTAAGCGCTTCAGTGAGGGCCGAGAGGGCACTGAAGATTACCAGCGCCGAGGCTGTAAACGCCGATAAAGAAACGGTTCGAACAATTTTACACAAGGAATTTCACATGACAAAAGTCTGTGCGAAGCTGGTGCCAAAAAACCTGACTCCTGACCAAAAGCTCTTGCCTGAGCAGGTCTGCTCATATTTTCTTGAAAGGTTAGAAGAAGATCCCGGACTGATGAAAGACGTTTATGACTTGCGAAGAAACGTGGATTTGCCAATACGATATTGAAACAAAGCGGCAATCGATGCATTGGAAGACGCCTGAATCGCCCAGAATGAAAAAAGCAAGGATGTCCAAATCAAAATTCAAGGTAATGTTGATCGTTTTTTTTCGACATTAGCGGTATCATGATGACTCAATGGGTTCCAGAGGTCAGACTGTCAACCAGACTTACTATTTGTCAGTTTTGGAAACACTGCAAGAACGAGTTCGTAAGAAACAGCCCGAGTTGTGGAAGAACAACTCCTGGATTTTGCAGCTTTTTGAGCTCCTAAAGGCCCTCCCAAAGAAGACTTCCAGCACTGCTTCGATCAATGTAAAAAACCTATGGAAATGTGTGTGGCGACGGGAGGGGAGTATATTGAAAGGGAGCATTCAAATGTTGAATAATTTTTTATAATAAAACCCTTTTTCGTAACCAGTCTCGTTATTTAATAGCCAGACCTCGTATTCTTAGGAATTGTTCTAGGTGGAAATTGTTACCAGAACAATGAGAATACACTTGCTGTGTATCCTAATCCTTTGTAAATTTCTTAAGGTTCTATTAATTATTCGGGATCAAGTTTTAATAGGCTCAAAATGCCTAAGTTGTAACTTTTATTGTATAATTTGTTTATAAAATTAATAAAAAATGTCGGATAATAATTTTATGTCACTCAAACATCACTGGAAACAAAATTTTATATAATTAGGCGAAAACACTATTTCTTTCTGCCTTTAAATGTCTACATTAAGCATTTGTTCATGCAGTTTGTTTATAAAATAAAAAGAAAGAAAAAACAATTAACTTAACAATGTAATTTTTTTTGCTTTTAAGTACCCCACAGTCACAAAGAAAGTGACAGTGACAACAAAAGCGACATTTGCAGCGACAGTGATAACAAAAGCGACAATAGCAGTTGTAGACATAAATATATAATATAAATCGAAATGAACCCTCACACTGCTGATCATAGAAAAAAATTGTTTGACAAAGATAAACAGAAAAATTCAAAATCGGTTAGAAAATTCCAGCTAAAAGTTATTTTGAACCTCGTTTTCTGATTTCATCCCACTGTACAGTGCGCAGATGCTTAAAATTATTATTAAAGTTTAATTTATACTTGGGATGTAAAAACTTCATAACTGTCTATTTTTTTTACAAAATTAGGTGTACAAGTATTTGGATATGATCTTCAAAAAAACGAAATTGTCGTGGAACTGAATAAATTTATTTATATGGGAACTATCAAAAAAGAAAGATATGAAAGTATACCCTTGTGGATGCAACCTCATGAGCCTATTCGTGTTAAAGTAAATTTTATTTTTATAAGAACGTTGGAAGACCATCATTATGAAGGAACTGTGTATAAGACAATTCATCCTGGTTTTTTTAATTCTGATGTTCCTGGTCCAGTGTCAGCGGAAATAAATATAGAACATATATTATACTCCACGGCTTCAATTTTCCAAAAGTACACCATCCTTCCTCGCAGAGATTATCGCTTCGATAATTATTTTCCACCAAAAAACTGTATTTATATAAAATCACCAGGAGGTTCGGTCTATTTTGCAACTTTAAAAATGCCGCAAAATGAGATCCGCGCAGAGGTCTCAGCGCGATTAAGGTAGAGCCGAACTGAAATCCAGTAAAGCCACTTCTTATTTTTTTAGAACGAATACCTGAACCATTTTTTGCGGTTTCGTTCAACTTTTATTCAAAAATTTATATTTAAATTTAGGAATAGGAAAATCAAAAACTTTTGTTTTTCATTTAATACAAATAAGTGCTTTATTTAGTATAATATGTAAAATTAGATTTAGTTATTCTTCTACTTAGAGTAAAATGCAAAATAAATCAGAATATAGCTTTAGGTATTTGTTTTTATTTATTTTTTTTGTTCACCCTTCCTCATTCGAGCATTTTCTGTACAGCTGACGCCGCATAGTGTGTGTGTGTGTGGGGGGGGAAGTCCATAGGCAAGTTGATTTTCAGAAAATAATGAAAAACGTCCAAACGTTCCATTTTTTATTTTTAATGTTGTTTTGTACGACTAAAAATAAAAACTACGCATCCTATTGAAAAACTATTTTCGACATAAAATCTTGTAGAGATGTAATAAATCAAAGTTGTTCTTTTCTTTACTTTTTTTAATATCATGCGTTGTTTGACTTAAAATTTTCATTTTAGTGTGTTTTTTTTAAAGTAGAAAATGCTCTTACTATGATAATTTTCTTTATGAATCAATTATACAAATTAGGTAATAATCAGAAATATTTTCATAAATTTAAAATACTCATAAGCTTTCTAAATATATTTTTAATTTAATTAAATTTTTTAAATGCGGCAACAATAGTGAGCGAGACAGCGACAGTTACCGTAGGAACAAAAGCGACAGTGATGGAAACCGTGACAAGGAAATTAACAGTCATAGAATCACTATCAGCAATAGTAACCGTGGCAACTAGGACGGCAGTGACAGCGACAGCACAAATGTCAGTGACAGAGACAACGTCAGTAACCGAGGAGACAATAGTGGCAGTGACAGTGAGACGAAAAATGACAGTGATAGCGACAAAAAAAAGGCAGCGAAAGTGCCAGCAGAAACGACAGCGACAACAAAAGCAGTAGGAACAGTGACGGTGAAAGCGACAGCGGCAGTGACGGAAACCGTAAAAACAACAGCGGCAGCGAAAGTGACAGAGACAATAACATTAATAGTAATAGTGGCATCTAAAGCGGCATTGATAGCGACATCATAAATGAGTGTGACAGCGAAAACATAAGTTGCAGTGGCATTGACAGAAAAAATGGCAATGACAGTGAAAAAAAGTGGCAGCGATAGTGACAGATACAGCAAAAATAAAAGCAATAGCGTCAGCGACAGAGAAAGTAACAGTGACTACAAAAGCGACAGTCGCAGCGACAGTGATAACAAAAGTTACAGTTGCAGCGACAGTGATAACAAAAGCGACAGTCGTAGAGACAGCGGTAACAAAAGCGACAGTTGCGTCAACATTGATAACAAAAGCGACGGTCGCAGCGACAGTGATAACAAAAGCGACAGTCGTAGCGACAGTGGTAACAAAAGCGACAGTTGCGTCAACATTGATAACAAAAGCGACGGTCGCAGCGACAGTGATAACAAAAGCGACAGTCGCAGCGACAGAGGTAACAAAAGCGACAGTTGCGGCGACAGTGATACCAAAAGCGACAGTTGCGGTGACAGTGATAACAAAAGCGACAGTCGCAGCGATAGTGATAACAAAAGCGGCGGTCGTAGCGACAGAGGTAACAAAAGCGACAGTTGCGTCAACATTGATAACAAAAAAGCGACGGTCGCAGCGACAGAGGTAACAAAAGCGACATTTGCGGCGACAGTGATAACAAAAGCGACAGTTGCGGTGACAGTGATAACAAAAGCGTCAGTCGCAGTGACAGTGATAACAAAAGCGGCAGTCGTAGCGAAAATGGTAACAAAAGCGACAGTTGCGTAAACATTGATAACAAAAGCGACAGTCGCAGCGACAGTGATAACAAAAGCGACAGTCGCAGCGACAGAGGTAACAAAAGCGACAGTCGCAGCGACAGTGGTAACAAAAGCGACAATAGGTTTTCCATTTTCGGAATAAGTAAGTAATAAGTCAAGTTGGTAGCACAGTAGAACCTCGCTTATCCGAGCCTACCTTATCCGAGTATCGGTCAGAAAAAATGACTTTTTTGGTTCAAAATAACGTACAATTATATATACAAGTGACCGTACTTAAATTATGTGAAAGCTCGAGGGGGGGGGGGGCTCGAAAAATGTTCTTCCGACATATTATTTAAAATTTAATATTTTTCTGTAGAAATATTGCATTTTTATTAAATAAATATTTAACTTTGTTTTAATTTTAACTGTTTCCTAAAAAATTTACTTTTTTATTGAAATTCGTATTTTTGTTCAGAAAAGTCCTTTACAATCTTTTTTTTTCTGATTGAATACGAAACAACTTTTTTTTTAAAGTCATAGTTTTAATTAAAAATTTCATTGTTTTGCTGAATAATTAACTATTTTGTAGAAAATGGTCTCTTTGTTTTAAATTTATATCTTGGCGTTAAAAAATGAACTGAAATATTTTCTGAATGAAAGTTCAACTTTCAAAAAAATGTGGCGTTTATTATAAGAAATGCATCCATTTCAGCTGGATAAAAATTCAACTCTTTAATAAAAAAATTAAGTAGAAATTCATCCGTTCGAAAAGAAATTTCATATTTTTTGAATAAAGATGCAATTATTTTGGTAAAATATTCTACAATTTTTTAAAAAAAGTCATCCTTTAGGGTAAAAACTCTTTTTTTTATCGAAACTTGAACTTTTTTCGTAGAAGCTTATTTCTTGTTTAAAAATTACTATTTTTAGTGTAAAAAGTAAATTGAAATTTTCTAAACAAAAACTTGTCTTTTTGATTTAACAATTTATCTGTTTAGTTGAAAGTTTTAATATTTTGTTAAAAGTTAATTTTTTTAAATTCAATATTCAACTATTTGGATACAAGTGAAACTAAATTGATAAAAACCTTTTTTTTTATTCAAGGCTCATGTCTGATTGTAAATTGAAATAATTGGGAAAGCCTCTTTTTTGTTTAAAATTTAATTTTTTTAAATGAAAATATAACTTTTCCATTTTCATTAAATTGATTCTTTTTAATTAAAAATGCTTCTCTTTTTGTAACAAAAATATTTCTTGCTTTGGAATTTCATTTTTGTGGGGTAAAAATGCATATGTTTCTTGGAATATTAATTTAAAAACCCAATTTAAAAAAATCGTCTTTTGGCTTGAAGGTTCAATAATTTAAAGATAGTTTTATTTCTTTATTAAGTAAAAAATCTTTATTTCTTGAAAATTCGTCTATTCGGTTTAAAATTTTTTTTTGTTCTTACGAATTTCATATTTTTTTATTGAAATATAAACCATGAAATTTTTATGTTGAAAGTGTGTCTTCTTTAGTATAAAATTCAACTATTATATTAAAAATTCATTTTTTTTGTTGAAAATTCAAATATTTTCTTAAAACCACTCCTTCTTTAGTAATAAAAAACATTTTTTTTAACAAAATCAATTAATAAATTTAAGCATTTTAAATTAGCTGAAATACTGTTTTTTTTTTCGTTTAGAAAAGACTCTATATTGAAAGTATGAAACAAATTAAATTCTGGTATTTCAATATTACTGATCTAATTATGCTAACAATAACGAGCAAAACATTTCTGGAAGCTAAAATTACGTAAAGTAAGGGGGGGGGGTCGAAATAATTTTACGGTTTGTTACAGGGGGGGTCTTGGAGGGGGCATAGAAATCCGTGAAATAAATTAATTAAGGCCCCTAAACTATTATAATTTCTTGTTGGCAATTTATCTTTGTAGTTTTAAAATTCAAGTATTTTTTGAAAATTTATATTTTATAGTAGAAAATACTTTTTTGTTTAAAATAAATTAATCAATCTGGAAATTGGAATTTGAAATTACTATTTTATTCCGTTTATAAAAGATCTTATCTTAAAATTATTACAAGCAATAAATAGTAAATCATTTCTGGAAACTAAAAATTATGTACAGTGAAAAAGGAGGGCGGGGATTTTATTACCCTTTGTTACAGGGGGAGGGAGGGGTTTCAGAGAGAGACTATAATCCGTTACGTAATTAAAGTGCAGCCCCTAACATATTGAACGTTCCAATATGGAAAGTTTTTCAAGCTGAATATTATAAATTATTTACAGGAATCTGTATTATCATCAAAGCTAGTTACTATCGATCAGTCCAGACGTCATTTTAAATTCTGTGCTAATAGAAATCAAACTATTGATCAAGTTAGCACTTTTAATAACAGAAAATACTCAACGTCATTTTTTACTATATGGGAAATTTTTTTTTTTAATTTTCTAAAAAAAAAAACTCACTTTGCTCCACTGGGAATGGAAAAACAGAACTTCTGCTTTCCAGTCATTTGCTTGCCTAATAAGTTACCGGAGAGTTTTAAAGAAGCATTTTTTTCAGCAATAGACGCCATCTATTATTTTTATGGAAATGCACTCGTCCGGCTATCGGAAGTTCTATGTTTCGATTCCCAGTGGAACGAAGTGAGAAAATCTTATTTTAGAAAAATCTAAATTACAAAATTTTTAAAATTTATTTTCCATCCAGTCGGAAATGACATTGAGCATTTTATTTTATTTGAAGAGTCGACCATTTTTATTTCAATTTTCACAAATCGTGGAATGATATCTATACTTTTAGATAATAACTATCTCTGATGATAATACAGATTCCTTTAAATTACTCATATCATAAATTTGAGACCGATATTTTAATTCGAAAGCAGCCGACCAGCAATCGGAAGTTCTGTGGTTCGACTCCCAGTGGAGCAAATTGAGAAGATATTTTTTATGAAAAATTCAAATAAAAATTTTACCAAAATTTTTTATTTTATTGTATATGATGGCAAAAGTAATTATCTCCAGTTTCAACAAATTTTAAAAATTGTAGAAATTTTTTCGAGTCCTAACATGTACATAAGGTCGACGATAATAGATTTTTAATTACAGTGTAATTTAAAATAAGCAAACATTCAAAAAAATTTCTTATTAATTAAAATGAATCATGTAGAAAGAATTATCAGTAAAATTGTTTAAGAGCCACGGAAAAATTCAAGCCTTGGCACAGATAGCATTAGTTCGACAATAAAAAATGTTTACCCAAGGTTTTTCTTTTCAGTCTCTTATAAGTAGGCATTAAAAACAACACAGTCATCTAACAAAAAGTATCAGCATATACCTACACATACTCATAGTTTAAAGAAACACTTCATATAAACGATTTAGGTAATTACAAAAAGTATTATATCTAACATATCACAGAAAAAAATGTTAAGGTCATAATTTAAAAATTAACAAATTTGACTAAAATTTTTAAAGTTTTATTAATTTGGTATATTTCCATGAAACTTATCAGGACGGTTTTCGAGACATAGAACACATATTTGGAATCAAATATAAAAAATTCCAAAATTTGACTTGAATTAAAAAAACCTTATGAATTCGGTATAAAAAAATATATAAATATAATTCATCTTTTAAGGATTCGGTTCATTTGGTAGATTTCTACAGAAGTCATACCGACGTCATCACATAAAAGCAAAGATTCCACAATTGATCTGAAAGGCAAATCTGGATTATTATTATTTGGTTGATTGCTATGGAATTTGTCAGAAGGGTTTTCAAATCATAGAACACAAATTTGGATTCTAACACAAAAAATTCCAAAATTCAACTTATTAAATTTTTATTTAGTTAAACTTTATAAAATTTTTTGTATTAATCAGTTAGTTAATCAGTCAGTACAGGAGGGCATTAAAAAAACACACAATTTGGGAAAAAAATTTAAAAATTTGACCTAAATTTGAAAAAATGTTGTTAATTTTGTAGATCTTTATGAAATTCATAATCAGGAGTGTTTTCGAGTCATATAATAAAAATTTAGAGTCAAAAATCAAAAATTTAAAAATGGAACTCAAATCTTAAAGACTTTTATTAATTTGGTTCAACAATTTGCCTTAACTTTTGAAGATTTGGATAATTTAGTAGATTCCTATAGAAGTCATAACTTCTAAAATTTCACGAAAATTTAAAAAAAATTTTTAATTGAATCAAATTTTGAAAATTTTATAACTTTGATGCATTTCTATGAAACTCATAATAATGGGGGGTTTTGGATCACAGAATGCAAATCCGGGATAAAAATTCAAAAATTCAAAAAATTGAATCAAATTTTCAAAATTTCATAAATATGGTTGATTCCTATGATATTCATCAGGAGGGGTTTCGAGTCGTATAACACAAATTTGGATTCGAACATAAAAAATTCAAAAAAACTTAACTTAAATTAACATTTTTTATGAATTTGTTAGGTTTCTGTTAAAGTCATTTTTAGGGGGTTTTTCAATTCATAAAAGACAAATTAGAAGCTAAATATAAAAACTTGTACTCAAATATTAATTTTTTTTTTATTATTTTGGTAGATCTTTGTATAAAAGTCAGTACAAGGGCGAATTACGAAAAAAAAAACTACGTGGGAAAAACATTACAAAATTAAAAAATTTGAAATATATTGTTAATTTGGTAGATCTTAATGAAAGTCATAATCAGGAGTGTTTTCGAGTCATATAATAAAAATTTAGAGTCAAAAATCAAAAATTTAAAAATGGAACTCAAATCTTAAAGACTTTTATTAATTTGGTTCAACAATTTGCCTTAACTTTTGAAGATTTGGATAATTTAGTAGATTCCTATAGAAGTCATAACTTCTAAAATTTCACGAAAATTTAAAAAAAATTTTTAATTGAATCAAATTTTGAAAATTTTATAACTTTGATGCATTTCTATGAAACTCATAATAATGGGGGGTTTTGGATCACAGAATGCAAATCCGGGATAAAAATTCAAAAATTCAAAAAATTGAATCAAATTTTCAAAATTTCATAAATATGGTTGATTCCTATGATATTCATCAGGAGGGGTTTCGAGTCGTATAACACAAATTTGGATTCGAACATAAAAAATTCAAAAAAACTTAACTTAAATTAACATTTTTTATGAATTTGTTAGGTTTCTGTTAAAGTCATTTTTAGGGGGTTTTTCAATTCATAAAAGACAAATTAGAAGCTAAATATAAAAACTTGTACTCAAATATTAATTTTTTTTTTATTATTTTGGTAGATCTTTGTATAAAAGTCAGTACAAGGGCGAATTACGAAAAAAAAAACTACGTGGGAAAAACATTACAAAATTAAAAAATTTGAAATATATTGTTAATTTGGTAGATCTTAATGAAAGTCATAATCAGGAGTGTTTTCGAGTCATATAATAAAAATTTGGAGTCAAAATTGAAAAATTCAAATATTATACTCAAATCTTTTAAATTTAAAATAATTTGGTAATATGTTTTTAATTAGGTAGATTTATATAAGAGTCGTTAGGAGGGGGGGGGGGGGTGGAATCCAGGGACAGAACACAAATTCAGAGTCAAATATCACAAATTCCAAAAGTTCATTCAATTTTGAAAATTTTTATTAAGTTATCAGATTTTTATGCAAGTCAGTACGAAGAGGTTTTTTGAGTCACAGAACACAATTTCGGGGTTAAAGTGCCAAAATTTGAAAATTCGGATCAAATTTTAAAAATTTTGAAAATTTCGTAGATTTTTATGCAAGTCAAAATGAGGGGGATTTTTGATTCATAGAAGACAAATTTGGAATAACCAACCAAAAAATAAAAAATTAGACTCAAATTTTAAATTTTTTTATTAATTTGGTAAAATTAAAATTTTTAATTGAAAGTGAAATTTTTTATTAAGTCCTTAGATTTTTTAAAAAGTTAGTACGAAGGGGGTTTTTGAATCGCAGAAGACAAATTTGAAATTAGGGTTTAAAAATTTAAAAATTGGATTAATACTTTCAAAATTTTTTAAATTTGGTTGATTCTTATAAAAGTCAAAATGCGGAGGGTTTTCGAGTCACATGAGACGAATTTAAAGTGAAAAATCTAACTGTTACGAATTTGAATTTAACTTTGTAAAATTTTAAGCATTTAATTAATTTAGTAGATTTTCATGAAATCGTTAAAAATGGATAAATTTGGTTAATTTTGGTTAAATTCAGTGCAAGGGCGTTTTTCAAACCAGAGAACACAAATTTGTGATCAATATTTTGAAATTCCAAATTTTGACTCAAATTGGCTTTTTATTAATTTGTTTGCTTTTCATGAAAGTCAGTACAAAGAGGAGTTCGGTTTACATAAGAAGAATTTGTGTTAAAAATTAAAAAAATTCAAATTTGTTTGAAAATTCAACTATTTTTGGTTGAACTAAATTTTTTTTTTTGAATATATCGACTAGTTAGTTGGAAATCCACCTTGTATTTTTTGGTTGAAAAGTCAACTAGCTAGTGAAAAAATTATTATTCTATTTTGTTTGTTTTTCGACTATTTTCTTAAAAATGCCTATTTTTGTCAAAAACCTAATTACTTGGGTGAAAGCTTAACTAGTTTTGTAAAAACTGCTAAAACTGATTAATTATTTTATTTGAAAATTGATCGGTTCAATGAAAAATTTCATCTTTTTAGCTGAAAAATTCAATAATATTTGTCAACACATTATTGTTGCTTTAAAATTAATTTTTCTTCTAAAAATTTAAAAAAATTTTCTGGATCGAAACTACACTTATTTGGTAAAAAATCTTAAATTCATGCCTTGAAATAGTTACTTGTTTTATTTAAATTTAAATCTTTTTTGTTCGATAATTGCGACCATTTGAATAAAAATGCGATATATTTTGACTTGTTGTAATAGGAGTTAAAAAATTTTAATTTAAACTATTTGCTTGTCATTTAAAATTTCAATTATTCATGAAATTTTTTCGAGACTGTTGTTAAATAGTTGCTTAAGTCTTCTAGAAAATATAAAAAATTGTGAGATCTAAAATCAAGAATTTGCCTCTTTTATCACTATTTATTTTAAAGAATAAACAAAACTTTTTTATCGGATAGAAGCATTAAAAGTTCTTATATATGTATATATATATATATATATATATATATATATATATATATATATATATATATATCAGTCAATTATC